>LPNX011146046.1:195544-212420 GCA_001517045.1 Pseudotsuga menziesii | reverse complement strand
TATATATATATATGTATACACACACACACACACACACACATATATATATATAAACTTATCTATTGGCGTCTTACATGTGTTCAAATTTGGAATGATATTTGTATGAGTCTTATGTATTTTCACTGCTTATGTTTATTTACAATGAACCATGTTTTTACTTATCAGTTGTTATGTGTCAGCAATATACCATTCTAATATGTAATTGGCTAATGAGTCTGCAAATGTGTTATAAGACCTAGGAATATGTCGATAAGTAATAGTTTCAAATGACCTTTCTAACAAACACACCTTTCGAAAAAGATGGAGAAGTCAAGGGTTTCAGATAGCATACACGTGGTTTAAGTGAAAAACCACTAGCTGAGAGTCATGAAGACTACCAAGTGATCAATTTCTTGAGATGCATCTCGGTTAACAAACCTATTACTACATGATACTCGACAATATTATTAGTGGCTAAACCTATAAAAACTGCTCCTGAACTGGCTAGGTCATGAGCTGGGGAATATAAAACCCAGGTAGTTGAAGCAAGGTTCAAGGTATGATGACAAGCACCATCAGCAAAACCATAAAATCCATTTGATCTTCATAATCAAAACATGGTATAAATAGTATTGACAAAAACTGAAAACCATATTGAAAAAATGAAACCACACCAAAAAAGTCAATAAATGTATATATATAAAAGGTACTGTAACAGACATGTCTTTAAGCATAGTACCTTTTCAAGTACAACCCATTGTGAGGTTTCCTGAAAGGTATCCTATCATAATCAACAAGCTCATAGGCCCCTAAAGCCGTCAACATATTTTTACGATGCGTAGGGAAACTCTGGAGTACTTCTAGTGTAGACATAGCACAAGGTGCTTGAGCCAAATCCTTAACAATGTTGTATAATTGAGCGGCTAGAGCACTTGGATTAAATACATATTTCTGGATGGTACACTTCGGAGGGTGGAAAATCAAGTCTAGGTTAGGTTTTTCAATCGTAATAGGGCCATTAGAATGGGGGTGGAGGAGAAGAATTTGTAGAAGTATATTTTTCAAAGGGAGCACCTTCATCCTTATTCTCTAGTGGTTTATCATATGTATGACTACGTTTAGTCAATCCAATCATTTCAATAGACATCATTCGAATCTCCTCAGTAGAGGTAGAGGTTCATTGTCAAGACATGTGGTCAATTAACTGTTGTTGGGATGGAAAAGGATCGGTAAGTACCGTGTGTGTAGGGTTATTTTTCAAAAAAAAAAAATTATTCACGACGAGGGCACTGCTCCACACAGTAGGAAAGGATACCGATATTTCCTCTTAGCTTTGTTTTTGTTCTCTGAGGTCGTGGTCTTGGGTTTCTCCTGTTGGTTTCTTGACTTTTTACCTTTAACTTTTCCTTTCCTTTTATTACCGGTTGTTTGCATAGTTTGATTAGAATTTACCTCGACAGAAACCGTAGGAGTAGAAAGAGTAGTGGTGTAAGTACTTAGTTTCTTATCATATTTCACTACAGATGGAGTTTGGATTGAACCTACAATGCCATTGACATGAGTCTCTGCAGGTGGCTTGGCAGGGTTGGTGCTGGGAGGAGGATCATGAGGGATCACATCATACAAAGTACCGGACTGAGAATAAACTAAGTCGAGATACTGAGCCCAAATAATAGCCTTCTCTTAAGTGACAGCACCACCCATAGCCACATCACAAGAAATGGGAGGAAACAGGGATGTGGTAAACCAATAAACTAAGAATTGGTCTAGCATAGGATCTTTAATTATCCTCCATTGTCTCCTCCACTCATGAATATGATCTGATATATGGGTGGAAGTATTCTATTGAAGGTATGTTAAAATATCTGTACCAATTTCATAATGGATAGGAAACTAAAAACGGGAAAGGAAAACTGTTTCCAACAAGTTAAAATCCATAAATGAATATTGTGGAAGCTCAATGTACCACTTGGAATTCATGCTAGTTAAATTTCGCTGGAATAGTCTCAAACGGATTGAATCATCCATTAAGGAGTTAGAAGAACACCATAGATGGAATGTCATGACATGGTTTTTTGGAAATTCTCCCAACTTCCCATCAAATTTAGGGATGTATGATGGTAACTTGACTAGGACTGCATGCCATGAAGGTTTATGTTGGATGGGATCATTTATCAACTTGGACAAGTCAGGAAAGTCCAAAGTTTCCAAAAATGGAAGTTTCCAATTGGGTTGTACATACTGGTAATATTGATATGGCATTTGTATACCAGAGGACCATAATTCTATTGATATAGTGGCTGATGGAGTGGTGTATTTGTAGATGATCCTCCTAGTGGTGTACCTCCTGAAGGAGGTGGGATTCTAGGAGGAGGGGATCCAAAAGGTGGGCATCTGGGTGGAGGGGGTCCTCCAGGTGGTGGACCTCTATGTGGTGGTCCTCTAGAAGGTGGACCTCTATATGGTGGTCCTCCAAAAGGGGGTCCTCCAGGTGGTGGTACTCCAGAAGGTGGACCTCCAGATGGTGTTCCTTTAGAAGGTGGACCTCTAGATGGTGGTCCTCCAGAAGGGGTTCCTCTAGGCGGTGGTGCTCCAAAAGGTGGACCTCCATCGGGAGGCCCTCCAAAAGGTGGTCCCCCATAATGTCCAATAGTATTCATATGTGTTCCTCCAAGCATAGGCATATATGACAGTATTGATAATTCAAATTGCTTACAGGTGTTTGGTTTCTTAAGTAAGTATAAACCAAATAAGGTTGATTAACTACAGGTTGTATTCCTGAGGGTTGTCTTGTATTAGAAGGAGGAATAACCACATTGGTGATTGTGGATGGAACAATGTCTATTTGTTTTCCTACAACAGGGTTTTTCCTTGTACTAGAAATAGCTCCACTAATCAATGAAATGACTTGTGTTGGGGGTTTCCCCCTAGTAATAGAATATATGGGAGAACCAGAGGAAGACCCAGGGTTTGGAACTAAAGGAGTAGGAAAGGAGGGTTGGCTTAGATCATAAGCTATTGTACCTTAATCTAGTGATCCTAAATCAGGAGCTACTTGAGACGATGAAAGTGCATGATATCCTTAGTGGGGTCACTTCTAAATGATTAGGAAAAGGAGAAGAGCTCATCTTCTTAAGGATTTCTTGAAATTTACGCAAACGATCAATAGATGGTTGGAGGTCCTTAAAGAATTCTGCATTCAAAGGAAACTCTTGTATGGGAGTAGGATAGGAGGTCCTAGTGGTCCAACAGAGTTAACCTTTTGGCCGTCTTGGCATCACATTACACCAAGAAGAGCACTCAGGGAGATTACTATGCATGTGTCATCCAGGTAATGGGGTATTCAGGACTTGTGATCCAATCCTATTCACATAGTTTGCTTGTTTATTTTAGAATTGAGTAGTGTTTTTTTTTTTAAGTGGTACTTTAGATATTCTTAGAGAGTTCATATATGGAATACTTTCCTGGGACCACTAGTCAAGAGACCCATTTTCAGGGTATGTCTTTTGTTTCTCCTCCTTGTGGAGGTGTTTGTCCTCCCTTTATGGCCACTTTGAACCTTCTCGGATTGAATATAGGATTACCTATATCATTATTCTCCAATTCCATCATACCAAATGCATCCTTTGTGTGGGATCCTAGTCCTTTATTACATGAGCATCAACCTCATGTTAATCCTTCTCCTTCTTCATCTAATGTTGAATCAACTTCCCTTTCCTCCTCTTCACCTGTTGAAAACCCTAATGTTAGTAAATGGTTGGGTAAGAAGAAGACAAAAAGGAAGGCTAATAATAAGAACACTAAGTAGAAGGTCATAGCTCCAACCTCTGATCGTCATGCTGGAATCCTACCAGCCGCTAATCATCATGTTGGGAGTATGGATGTACCTATTTTCGACTCGCATAAACCTAAGTTTCATTGTAGACTTTGCAATGGTGTTCACCTTCTCAAGGACTGTCCCAGTATTTCCCATGTGTAAGAAGTGTGGTCTAAAGAGCCCATGTCATCAGTCTCTAGCCATCATACTGATGTTGCACGGTCAACTAGTGACTCCGTAATTAAGATTCATAAAGGAAAAGTCAAGTATCCCTACTTGTTATGTAAGGATATGCACAACACTTACCTTTGTCCCCACATGGATGAAGCTTCAATTTTGATGGAATATATTACTATTCCTCAATGGATTCCAACTGGTTATCATAAGTTGTCCCTTGACATCCCATTGGTTGATCAAGTGGTCGATCCAATTCCATCCTTGGTTGATCCCACTCTTCCTTTGGAAACTTAAGTTAAAGTGGTCGAGTCGATGTCATCACCACCTGATCCCATTCTTTCACCAGAGAGTGTTGAGACTGAAATAGTCCCTTTGACAAAGTCTTTGTCTTGTCCCTCTCTTCTAATCGAGAGTGAAAACCATCCAACTGAAGTTTTCATAGTTACTTCTGATTGTTCTATGAAAGAGGAAGTTTTGTCTCTTTTGACAGAACCCTCTTCAAGTAGTGAGGTTATTTCCTTTGAAAAGAGTATCCTAATAAAATCTCGTCTTCATTTGAGTGTTCCTTTCCAAATATCTGTGTGAGTTACCACTAAGAGTATACTCCACACAATCATTGACTAAGGGGATTTTTTTATCATTCTATCCTCTACTGCTTGGAAATCTATAGTTTCACCTCTGCGTGTGCCATCAATCGATCAGATACCAGATTTTAATCGAAGACCTACTGCACCTTTAGGGGTCCTTCCTCATTTTCCTATCACTTTGGAAGGAAAAACCATCTATATTGATGTCATGGTAGTCCAAGGTCCCTTATATTTCAATCTTCTCCTTGGACGTGATTATGTTTATGCCATGAAATATATAGTGTTCACACTCTTTCAAGTGATGTATTTTCCCCATGATGGGAAGATTGTGACCTTCGATCAACTTTCCTTTGTTAAAAATGATCATCATATGACTCCTAACCATCATACTTCCCTGAATGTCCTGCATGTTCTTTTGGTTCCTTCCCCTTCTAGTTAGCTTCTTTCCATCATAGCTAAAATGGGGGGCATGGCTCTAGCCTCTGGAAATCATACTGGATTTAACTTGCTATATTCTTATGCAAGGGGGACACCCACCAACCTCTAGACATCGTGTTGGCTTATGACTGCTTTGTGAGAATAGTTCCCATTCTATGTCAAGCTCGTTAAAAAATGAAATATATGCATGTGACCATATTTCCCATTATGTGTCAAGCTCGTTAAAAAATGAAACAAATGTCCTCAAGCATAGTTACTTTTTGTTTCAAGATTATGTAAAAATGAAATAGGTCCCCTCAAGCATAGTTATTTTCTATTTCAAGCTTGTGTAAAAATGAAGCAAGTCCCCACAAGCATAATTATTTTATGTTTCAAGCTTGTGTAAAAATAAAACAGGTTACCTTGAGCACTGTTTATTCTTGGTTTCAAGCTTGTTAAAAAATAAAACTGACCTTGAGCACAGTTCCTTTTCTATGTCAAGCTCGTTAAAAAATGAAATCAATCCTTCCATTGTCTCAGGATTAATTTTTGAACCTTCTTTTCATATTCTTATAAAGAAGACGAAATTAAGCTTGGGGGGCATGTACCCTACCTCTTTATATTGGGATTTAGGTTACTTGACACTTATCTAGGGGGAAAGTACCAACCACTAGACATCATATTGGGAAATCACCCATCAATGGGAGTCATTCTGTGTATACCTTCTTTTAGTTTCAAGATCGTTAAACCATGAAACAACCCTTTCAGCATAGTTTTTTCTCCATTCCAAGCTCGTTAAAAAGTGAAGCAGATGCCCTATGAATTCTTTCAACTGATCTTCGAGCCCATTAAAAATAGTAAGATGGTGTTGATCTTACTTTTCACTTTTTCGTGCTCTGGATTCAAACATGAAAACTATTCTGAGTGCCTTTTATACCCTAGGCGTGCTCAAAAAATTAGTGAAGAGGTATCGATGGCTAAATTAGATTATGAAAAAAGAACCCTAATAGATTCCTCTTTAAGCTCTTTTTCGGACTTTTAAAATGTGAAAATATTTTCGAGTGATCTTGTCTTCTTCACGCTCCTAAAGTACTTGAAGAATCGTCTTCTTAGTCATGATAGTTTACCCCTTTTTTAGACCAAGGGGCACTAATTACGAAAAAGGTATACTCCATCCAATCATGACTCGAAGAGTTATCCTAGGCATCATTTATACTTTTTCGGGCCTCAGGGACTAAATTTACGAAAAATTCCATTTTGGAGTCTTCTTAGCCATTTCAGACTCTCTAAACATGAAATGACAAATGATTTTTCTTTCATCAGAATCATAAATTTAAACGATGAGGGACCCTTTCTGGGAACGAACCCCTCCTTTCTCAAGTTCATAAAACATATGAGAATAGAATCATCGCTTGATGACCTACAACAAGTGTTTGTTACCCTCTTTGAACTCGTAAAAACAAAAAGAGTCACCCATCCTTCGTGATGGGGAAATTAAGGAAAGATTTTGTGTTGTGTTATGGAAGTACATAGTCATTCTTGAACATGGCACTCATTTGCATATGCATTTCAGTACTTGGGTAATCCATTTGTCTTTGAGTCCTATTGATTCCATGATTCTTCTTAACTCATTTGAGTTTTCCAATAATACTCCCATTGTCACTTGCATTGGGGGATTGGTATCATTCTTGTGTCAATACTGCCAATTCATGCCATTCCCATGTTCAAGAGAAGTTTTGTTCACTTTCTACAGTCAGTTTACCTTCTATCATGTTGGGCATCTCTGAGTCAGTCTCATACATCACTTTGTTGTCTGATTTACTCTAAAACATTGTTGACTATGTTTTTTTTCGATGATGGGGGATTCATCATGGCCCTCCTTCGACAAGTTTATTCCTGTCAACTTCTACTCCTCATCTAGGAATCAGACCTAGAAACCAAGACAAGTACCTCGGTCTTGCATGCCTTAATGGTAGGTTACCTCACTTTTAAAATGAGTTTACATCATTGACTCTTGATTGAAAGATCTCATCTAGTATTTGAATCCAATTCATTTATTCACATTGGATGGTATGTACTGTGATACCTTGGGAATCATTGACATCAATGGTGATTTCCCTCATACTTGTTAACATTTTACATTAATGACTAGTAATCAAGTGGTTTCTACCATGTTCAACATCAAGACATTGTAATCATATGGTTAGATTTGTATTTTGGGGGGTTCGTCTCGAAGACCCTGGGTTATTTGATATCTTGCCTAGGTTGCGATGGAGTTTGTTTTGAGTCATATTACATGGATCCACTTTGCATTGGTTGTGGTTGTATTATCATCTCATCATGGATCTACGCTTGTGTCTAGAAGCCATGATTGTTTTCACTCGGTCTCTACTACCATGGATCTTCATTGTATTGGTTGGCATCCATGTTATGAGTCATATGATGCTTGAGTTAGTTGTACTACAGCAACTTCCAACCAACATCCTTTCCTTCGATTTCTTCATTTCGAAAATCATTCACCTATCGCATTCCTCTAACTTCATGCTTTGGGGGGAATTATGTTACACCTAAATCTCTTCATGTTGATCCATGTGTTAAACCTATGTCTAATCCATAAATTTCTCTCTTCTAAACTAGGTTTATTTGAGGTTGTTCCTACCCTTTTTACCCTGTCTAGATAGGACAACGCTTTTTCCCTTCATTCTAGGTGCGTCGATGGTGCTCTTTCTCCTAAGAAAAGATGCATCGATGCTCTTTCCCTTCATCCTAGGTGTGCTAGTGGCGCTCTTTCCCCTTATGCAAGGTGCATCGGTGCTATTTCCCTTCATGAAAGGTGCACCGATGGTGTTTTGAGGGAAAAAAATGAAGCTTTGAGGCTCTTCTCGAAGGCGGATGGGGTGGACAACTATCCTTATCATCTAGGTGAGGTGGTATTTGGTTCCCTAACCTATGGGGTGGATCCCTTAGACCCCTCCTCCTAATCCTCAACCTCATCTATCCCTTTAGCCTTATAAATTGAACCCTCTCCATTTTGAAGGGAGGAAGGACTATGGTACTCTTAGGCTGGTGGAATTTCTAGGTGATCCCTATCATCCTTTGGGAGGCTTACTATCTTGCTTTAGATGCTTGGCTTGGATTTTTGGATGGAATATTGCAACATTAAGGCTAGGTTGTAATGTTCTTTCCTATGTAATTCTATGTATCTCCTTGATTACATTAATACAAATATATTTCCATAAATGTTATTGTGTTAATAATGTTTAGATATTTCTTCCTTAACTATTAGCTTAGATTAATTCATGTTTAGATACGCATGCACTGTTTTCTTGTTTCCACTTGCTTTACATGGTTTTGCAGCTCAAGAGATGAAGGCTCTGGAGCTTGGATTAACAAAGACAGAAGAGGATTTGCATATTTCAGGTAAGTGATCTATCTCTTGACTTGCATTTCTATTTGATATAGGAAAGAAGGATGTATTGTGTATTTGATTTGTTCTAGATACACTTGGACTAGGGAGATATAGATTGATTTTGCTTTAGTAGATTTATCCAATAACAGAGTTGTGCGACATTGCTGACGCTCCCGCACCTTGGTTACGCACTACTACAAAGCCTTTAACTCCATCACCTTTGTGATTTATACAACCGGGGGCATCACTCTGAGTGATGTCTATAGTGCAGCCAACTGTGCTTTCACTTCCCTCAATTGTGTATTCAGTTGTTCCAACTTCTCATCGTGGGCCATGCTACCCAAAAACTACATGGTCACATCTATAATCAACTTGGCCTCTTTCTCAGTCTCCTTAAGCCGTGTCGTCGCATATTAAATGGCACCTTTGTGCTCAATGACTTTCTTTGGAGGTGTTCCTTGGTTCACTAGTGCCTACAAGTCTTAAAGGTATCTTTTGAATCTCGCAATGACTTGTCCTAGATTCTGAGCTTTGGCTTTGACATCCATGTCATCCTCTATATCTGGGACTTCTTGAAAGGTGAAGAAACCTACTTTCTCTAGCCTCATCCTATCATCACAGAGATGTGCTTTCTCAACAATTAGCATGTCCTACACCTTATTCAAGTTGTCAATCTCCTGCTTCATGAAATATTCATGCTCCTATGAATTTAACAAGTGATCATCGATAATCTGCTCACAGTCGACCAACTCCTAAGTTTCTAAATTTTGTAGTCGCACCAAGGTGTGCGTTGAAAAATCGTTAACATCCAATGCAATTTTTTCAAATCATTGTAGTGAGTCATCAACATGTTCACTCTGGGTCTCTATTGTGCGCAACATAATCTGTATGATCCTAACCCGCTTCCCTGTACTTAACTCGCTTGTTCCCTGCAATAATTTTGCGTTGGGAACCTTCTCTAAAATGGGATTTATTAACGAAGTCAGTTGCGAATTTACCTCGTGAAATACCTTAGTTGAATGCTGCCTCAGCTAAGACTCACTTGTATTTTTGTCCATTGTGATTGCCATAATGATGTGGTTCACTTGTTCATTTGCCATTAGTGTTGTGTCGCTGGCCTCTCATTATTCTTTCCTTCTCTTCATCCTTGTTTCCTCGAACTATCGATCTGTCTCTGAATTTGTTGGAGTCCTTAGAGATTCCTCTCACTACTCTTGATCGCTTTCGTGTATCGGTTCCTTATCCACCAAAGCATCGGGTGGAAAACCCACCGCGACATATATCACTTCTTTCACACTGACCGACTCTCCCCACATTGTAGGCCACTCATCCACTACAATGTCCAGCTCCTCATCAGTTAGCTTGTACTACATAGATAACCATTGTTTCTTTGGGTCCCTTATTGCTTTCACATGGATTGCATGCGGGCCCTTTGTGAATCTCACGAACCTTGTATATTTTGTCACCGCTTCTTCAGATAAGTGTAGAATATTCATAGTTGTGACCTGCAGTGCATCCAAATATAGACAAAAATGTATCGTGCAATCCTACAATCATTCAGAGTAGTTGAGATACCAAAGGATTTGATACCTCGTGCCCTTGTAGACTTGGGAGACCTCAACATCCATTCCCTAATAATCTTTGGGATCCATCCATGTGACTAAGGAAATCAAAATTATCATCCAACTGTAAGTAAATGAACGCTTCCCTTCCTATACAAATATCACGTATTCAGTCAATTGGTTGAGCAGAAATAGTGACCAGTTCATCTGTACACCCTTGACACACTGCTCGATGCATGCTATTACCCCATAGGTACACTAATTGGGCTGGTTCGCGTGCACCACCTTGATGGCCAGAATATTCGCTTCCACGTGAACAACCTTATCATTGATTTTATCTGTGATGTATGCACCTTTTTTGTGATCCAAGTCATATTTCTTTTTCATCTTGGTATTCAGCTTCTTGTCATTGTATTTTTCACAAAAGTACTACGATGGATCGGGCCCTTACTTTGGAAATCCTGTAATCTAAGATATCAACTCGACAGTGACTGCCATCAGTTGGTCCAGCCATAGACAGACATTGTGAAAGTATTCCAACAATTGTTTCATGCATATGTTGGCCTCCACCAACCTGCCTAAGTGAGGCATATGTATGAGGCCTAAAATCCCTGACCTTTGTAATCCCATCACCCACTACGATGGGGTGCACATAGTTGGATCACTTTATTACTCACTCTTCTCCTTGAATGGATCTTCTATGCACACAGTATATGATAGCAGATCATGGTTTTTGTACTTCATCTTCGTTAGGATTGACGCAATGTGGAAGGTTCACTTCATCCCCATCGGTAGTGCCGACATCTGAATTGGATACTTCTAATACTTTGTCTACTTTTGCTACTTGGTGTCGGGGTTACATGGTGGAACAAATCCAAGTATGTCTGCAGCAGTCACCCCAGTCCTTGTTGTGGATCCCTCAGCTCTATTGATGGATGGCCTCACCTACTCTGTGACTTCTTCTTTCACTCTAGCCAAATTTCTTGTGTTCCTCTTCTTCTACGCAAGTGACAAGGGCCAATTGGCCCCCTCTTCTTCTGCATAATTGGTGACAATCCCAGTTGCATGCTAGACGTATTCTCCTCAATTAGAGCACCAATGACTATTGAATCCCTCATACTCCAATTTGAAATATCTTGCACCATTGCTACACTCTGAATAACTCACAACTGCTCAACAATGCTCTACTATGACTCTCTACGCTCAATACTCGAATGTGCTCTACTCACTCAATAGGCGTGATGGTTCCTTCAAGCCGCACCTTGCCAATTCTTATAGTGCAGGATCACCTACGTGAAATATTTCCTAATCATCACAACCAAATCCGCCACTCATCACCCAAATCCATCGTTGATCCCCTCAATCCAGCAGTCGGATTATACATAAATGCACATCTCGTCCATCAACGTCGTGTTGCTAGAAATAATCACCTTTTGTTGACATAAGTTATTCCCCTAGCTTGAAATCCTTCACAACTAGAACAAATGAGTTACAACAATAAATAGTAATTTTCCTAGGATTGATGAATGCTTGGAATAAATATTTCACCTGCAATACACTATAATGTACCAGCCTTGTAGAACACTAGATCTCCACAGCTTCACCTGCAATAAGCACATCACAAAATCATACAAGATAAAAATACCAAATATGATCTACAATCCTATATCAATGACTAAGGAATATGATAATAAAACCAGTGATTAATACATAATAGGAGTTATGGGAAAGCAACTTTCATTGCATAATAAAATGAGAGAGATATTACAACCGATATTCCTTAGTGCTGAGATGTCTCCTTTCAAGCAAGGTCTTTCCTCCAAAGATTCAACTTATCTTCCTAATGCTCACTCTATTTGGCTATATTTGGCAAGAATTTTGGTGTTGCATCATAATCTTCCCCCCTTTACCCATGGGGGGTGAGCCACTACTTATAGTTGTGGGAGGATAGGAATGGTTTATATTCTCATGGGTGAGGTGGAATGGATTTCCTAGAAGGAGGGATCTCAAGTCTAGGTCAAGGAGTGTAGGGATGAGGGTTCCACGAAGATGATCTTCAAAAAGTTTCATGAATCTTCTCTTTTTCCTTTTAAAACTCAAGCACCACTCTTTTTATATTGAGACAGGGCGTTACAAGGGTTGCACCACTTATTTATCAAAGGGATAAAGAGGTGGTAGAGCTCATTGCAAACTCACAAACAACATTACTGACAAGAGTAATGCACATTGTCCAAATGGAAAATGCAGTGGTGGAAAAAAGTGTAAACACATGAGTCCTGACCTATGTCTAACATCATATCTTGAGGGATTGAGGAAAATTCTGATTTTTTGGTTCTCATTGCATGGTGGTGATGAGAAATGTGTGTAACAGAATCCCCCCCAAAGCATGATGCTAGAGGAATAGGATAGGTGAAATATTTGTAAGAAAAAGTTATCGCTTTGAGGAAAGAATTCATTGATTGGAGATATTCATCAACATGGATTTCCTGCAATACGTCAGTACTTTGACTCATATGCAAATGAATCCTCATCATGGTTGCAAAACAATACAAGGAAGATCCATGCGAGGTATGAATATTCATGGCTATTAGAATACAGCATAGATCCATCCAAAGAAGACTCAAACTCGGACATATCTACCAGACATACAATGTAGATCTATGTCATTTGGACGCAAATTTGAGCACACCCACGACCATACAAATGCAGATCCGTGCTAGGACTCATACAAATACTCCATCACAATCTGGGGAAAGAAATGGGCGCTTAATAGTTACCTAGGGTCTTCATCTCGTCTTCCATAAAGTACGATTCCATCCATGTGTTTACAATGTCTTAATGTCAAACATGGTATAAACCACTTGATTACTAGTCAATGATAAGAACCATTAACAAGTGCGAGGGTGATCACCATTGATGTTGATGATTCCCAACATACCTAGTACAATCTCTTGAGTGTCAATAGATGATCTGATGTCAAACACCCGGTTGAATCTTTCGGTCAAAGTTCAATGATGTAAACTTATGTCAAAAGAAAGAGGTTTTGTCATTAATTAGTACATATCTCAAGGTACTTGATTTTTGTTTCTAAGACTAATTCCTGGATGATGAGCTGAAGTCTACAGGAATATTCTTGTCGAATGAGGGATATGTGAATCCCACATTGACGATATGAAACTCAGAACAATGTTCTAGAATTTGAGTATGATGTAACCTTAGGACTGACTCAACAATAACTAACACAATAGTTTTGACTTTATATTTAAAATATCAACATGGCTTCCCTTTGAACATTGGGCGACACGACCAAAGACTTGGCAGCATTGACTTGACCAGGTGGATAACAAGACATAATGCGGTGATGGACGATGCATTCTCTGAAAGACTGAAAGGAGTGACATGAATCATGAAAGTGGATCGACTTGGAAGCAAGTTGAATACGCAATTGACCGAATGAAATGTAGACAAGTGCCATGTTCAAAGGTGACTAACAACTTCCATAATTGCAAATGAAATATTGTTGCCTTCCATTACTTTCCCCATCATGATTGATGAGTGCCTCTTTTTCATTTTTATGAGGTCAAAGAGGGTAACAAACACTCATTATAGCTTATCATAAGATAATTCCATTCTCACATGTTTTACGAACTTGAGAAAGGAGTGGCTTGTTCCCAAAAGAGGGTCTCTCAGTGTTTAATTTAACAAGTCTATTGAAAGTTAAATCGATATCGTTCATGTTTAGAGAGTCTGAAAAAAAATGAAAGAAGACTCCAAAAGGACCTTCGAATGATTTAGTCCCTAGGTCCCAAAAAAGTATAAAATAATTCCCAAGAGAACTCTTCTATCTGAGATCAACTAGAGTGTTCATTTTTTGTAAATTAGTCAATCCAAACCGGAAAAGGGGTAAACTATCATCGTAGATACTACTCTTCAAGTACTTTTACAAGCGTGAAGAAGACAATTTCACTCGGTGATCTTTTCACATTGTAGGAGTTCGAAAAGAGGTTAAAGAAGACTCCATTAGGGTTTCTTTGTATGATAAAGGAGTTTAATGATCCTGAAAAAAAGCAAAAGTTGACTCGAAAATTCAGTACTATGTTTAAAAAGCACAAACAAGATTTGAAAGTAGAGCTCAAGGAATTTTTTTGTTTTGTGTAAGTACGATAAAGTCAAAAACAAACTCTCACATAACCAAAAAATTTCAATTCTCGTCCTTGCAAGACCTTTGAAATGACTATTAGACCTCCAAAAGGTTCAAAAATAAGTTTTTAATGAGTAATTAAGGGTAATTATTAATAAATTATTTAAAATTATATAATAAAAACCAAAAATATTTCATAGAAAAACCAGTGAATGTGAAAAAACTTACCATTTTCACTTTTTACCAATTAGAGAGCCATTTGGAGCTATTTGTGTGCAATTTTCAAGCAAGGATTCCAGAGTCATCGACCATCCATTTTCCAATCCGTCAGCTCCTGTTAAGAGCTAAACTCATTCCTAGTCTTTCTATGGTTTTCTTAAATCATTCCATGCAAATTTCTAGCATTTTGGAAGTTTTACCGAAGGGTAAAAAATGTTCACGGGGTAACACACTTTCACCTTTTGGGAAAGGCAGTGCCTTAGTGACACCGTCATTTCTCATGTAGAAATCGGCAGCATCACCGCTGGGTCTTAAAGGGATAGTGGTGGTTCCATGAGCTTCCCTAAAATGCGGTTGTGACAAGCCAAAATAATAAATTTTGAGTATTTTTAATGCTGGGATTTTTGTTCTAATACTTCAATTTGACTTTTGGCATGTTAATTTTACGAATATGGTGGTATGGAAAGAAAGGAAACATGAACTTGATGATGTTAGGGCTGGGAATGCACCTTGCGCTGTGGACTCTTAAAAATTTTCAATGTACCTAGCATGAGATCCCATGTGAGACTCCTGGAATACATCCTGAGAATGTGGAACCCAGAACAAGAATATTTTGAAGTGGGGGCTCACATTCTCATAGTGGAAGTAGAATATATCTACTTCCTTACGATATTTTCCAAGCGCGAGGCACCCATCTCACTTACAGGTCCTCAGGGAGGAGATGTTTCTACAGATGAGGTCATAGACCATCTCTTCTTTCCAGGTACTCAAATGTCTGGAAATAAAATTCTAATCAAAGAGGAAATGGATTTTACTCTTTCACGGTTATTTTTACTATGCAACGAGTTTGATGGATCCAAGGGGCTCATCATGATTTTCGAGCTCGTATTCTCTATGCTTTGGAGGCTATGGCACCCACAGTCTTCAACTAGGTTGAGGCTTAACTAAGCACTCTCAAAGAGTAATTGACGAAGTGTCGACAGGGAGAGCTGAAGTAATTCAGCTATGGTACTATCCTATCATCCTTCTTCTTTGATCAGGTACCTCATCGGAGGCCATGGGTAGTCTTCACTAAGCTAAGGGAACGAAAACCTCACATTATGTGTTTGGTAGAGGTCATGGCTGTCCATGTTGGTGGTGCATCTAAAGTCAAGTGTGGGAGTGCCTTATTTCATTGGTTGGTTGACCAACTACTTATGATTGAGGACTACACATATGTTGGGACTGACTTCATAGGAGATTCGGACCTAGCCCCACCAACAGGTGCCCAACGGCGTGACATTGGTAAGTAGAATACTAAGACATTGATTATTTTTGTATTTTATATTTTATAATTTTTATGGATGTTAACAATACCTACTCTTTCATGCAGATGTGGGAGATGCGTGGCCTAGAGTTCCTCCCTAATTGACAGATGAGCATGGTCTTTCTTTTTCCACATAGGAGATGATGAGTTAACTGAGTTAGAGGAGAACCTGAACTGGTTAACTTTAGATATTCCATATATTTATGTAGATGGCCTCCCTATCAGGTACGAGGGGCATACTAATGGAGTATTGGACCGCTTTGGGCACTTGCTATGGAGATTGGCAACAGCTATTATGTGCTATCACGGGCATCATTAGCTATCCCATATGTTGTGGACACTGAAATCTATCTAGCTTCAGTATTTTTGTTATTTTGTATATTTGAAAGCCAGTGTGCTTTCAGTCGGAGTCTCGAGACCATATTTTTTGTAAAACACTCTTATATATAGATATATATATATATATATATATATATATATGTATATATGTATATATGTATATATGTATATGTATATGTATATGTATATGCATATATATGTATGTGTATATATATATATGTATATATATGTATATATGTATATGTATGTATATATACATACATACATATATATATATATATACATACATATGTATGTATATATATATATATGTATGTATGTATGTATGTATGTATGTATGTATGTATGTATGTATGTATATGTGTGTACAAGGGGCATACTAATGGAGTATTGGACCGCTTTGGGCACTTGCTATGGAGAGTGGCAACAGCTATTATGTGCTATCACGGGCATCATTAGCTATCCCATATGTTGTGGACACTGAAATCTATCTAGCTTCCGTATTTTTGTTATTTTGTATATTTGAAAGCCAGTGTGCTTTCAGTCGGAGTCTCGAGACCATATTTTTTGTAAAACACTCTTTTATATATATATATATATATATATATATATATATATATATGTATGTGTATGTGTATGTGTATGTGTATGTGTATGTGTATGTGTATGTGTATGTGTATGTGTATGTGTATGTGTATGTGTATGTGTATATGTATATGTATATGTATATGTATATGTATATGTATATGCATATATATGTATATGCATATATATGTATGTGTATATATATATATATGTATATATATGTATATATGTATATGTATGTATATATATGTATATATACATACATACATATATATATATATACATACATATGTATGTATATATATATGTATGTATGTATGTAGATATACATATATATA
>LPNX011146046.1:78247-178314 GCA_001517045.1 Pseudotsuga menziesii | reverse complement strand
CATGAACATCATCATCATCACCTTCATCATCGTGAACATCCTCATCCTCATCATCACCATCATCATCATGAACATCATCCTCCTCATCATCATCACCTTAATCATCATCACCATCACCATCAACATCATCATCCTCATCCTCATCCTCATCCTCATCATCAACATCATGAACATCATGAACATCATGAACATCATCATCATCCTCATCATCATCATCACCATCATCATCATGAACATCATCATCATCATCCTCATCATCATCATCACCTTCATCATCGTCGTCATCATCATCATCATCACCGTCAACATCAAGAACATCATCATCATCATCCTCATCCTTATCCTCATCCTCATCATCATCATCACCATCACCTTCATCATCATCATCATCATCATCCACACCATCAATTTCATGAACATCATCATCATCATCCTCATCCTCATCCTCATCATCATCATCATCATCCTCATCCTTATCCTCATCCTCATCATCATCATCATCATCCTCATCCTTATCCTCATCCTCATCATCATCATCATCATCCTCATCCTTATCCTCATCCTCATCATCATCATCATCATCCTCATCCTTATCCTCATCCTCATCATCATCATCATCATCCTCATCCTTATCCTCATCCTCATCATCATCATCATCATCCTCATCCTTATCCTCATCCTCATCATCAACATCATGAACATCATCCTCATCATCCTCATCACCATCAACATCATGAACATCATCCTCATCATCATCATCACCTTCATCATCGTCATCATCATCATCATCATTCATCATCATCATCATGAACATCATCATCATCATGAACATCATCATCCTCATAATCATCATCATCATCATCATCATCCTCATCTTCATCATCACCTTCATCATCATCATCATCATCACCATCATCAACATGATCATCATCATCACCATCAACATCATGAACATCATCATCATCCTCCTCATCATCATCATCACCTTCATCATCCTCATCATCATCATCATCAACATCATCATCATCATCATCATCATCACCATCATCATCATCATCACCTTCATCATCGTCGTCATCATCATCATCATTCATCATCACCATCAACGTAAAAAACATTTAGAATAATTAAAAAATTTACACTTTATTGTAAATATATATTGGAAAATTTTTCCTTTGAAATGTAACTTATAGGTCCATCTCCTTTTTATTATTATTTAATCATTATCAATTATCCATTCATAAAAAATTTTAAACTAAAACAACTTTATTTGGATTAGCTTATTTTTGAGTGGGGTTTTATGATGTAATGGTTGATCCATTTATTATAACATGTTAAGTATAATTTAATTAGAAAATATATAAATAAATAAATATTTATAAATAAATTGAGATTTAATTTTAAATTTTTATGTAATATAAAAAAATATTTAGTAAACAAAATAATAAATTTGATTTATTAAACAAAATAAAAAAATTTAGTAAACAAAATAATATATTTTTATGTAATATAAAAAAAATTTAGTAAACAAAATAATCATATTTGAATTCACTTTCTTTATTGTGAAAATGGGCGGGACTGTGTATTTAAATTTTTTTTATGATTTGAAAATCGCGCACGCGTTTTAGTGAAGCAAAACGCGCGCGCGTTTTTGTCTACTATCCTAATTGGCATGCATGTTGGCAGCCTTGGGATTAGGCTTGGCAGGGTCGGGATTGCTTGGGATGATTTCTATTTTATGGATCAAGCGTGATTGACTTCATTCTACCATTGCATCTAAAAGGTCCATCAACTTCTTGCACACACCCCAATGACTTCTCTAGTCAGAACAAGGTTCAAGAGATAGTTTGGACAATAGCCTAATTCTATCCAAAATCTGGTCGAAAGATCTTTGGTCTGCAGTACGAAATAGGTCATTTCTACCAAAGTCTGATTCTTCCTCTCTACGACACCATTCTGTTGAGGGGTGTCTTGGAGAGATCTCTTGCAAAATGCCATTCTGTAAGAGATACTATTCAAATTGTCAACTCACAAATTCACCACCATTGTTTGATCTCAAACATTTGATGGGTTGGTCACATTGCTTTTCATCCATTGAATCTTTAAAAACATGAATCTTATTTTAATCAAAGGTAAAGATCTTACTACCTTACCATAATTTTTTGCAATAGTTCGTAAAAACCCTAAAATGAGTTTGTATTCAAAAATTGCATATATCGACTAACCTTCTCTAAAGCTGGATTCATTTTGACACGTCATTTCCTAAGGTTAGAGTTGTTGCATCTTAAAACACAACACATTATGTTTAAAAAAGAGCTTTATATGAGACAAACTACCCATACTCTTGAGTTTTAGCAAATCATAAATTATTATCAACATATCACATATGGAAAATTAAAAACTAATTATTATTAAGAATGCATAACACAAAATATTTTATCTTCTAAACGACCATTCCTTTTAGAAGATACAAATTGAATTGCATTTAGTGGCCATGTTGTAGCTTAGAGTAATGGATTTACACAACACATAACCCCAATCTTTCATTCGTACTTTGGACCCAAACTAGAGGTATCGTTGATGGTCTAACTTGGGCACAAAGTGATTTGGGTTTTTAAGGTGATGCTATTTGACAAGTTTACTAATATTCCTTTTAACATTTCCAAACCAAAATTGGTTGAAAAGCTCAAAAAAAAAGAGTAACAAATGCAAGTTTTTCCAAATGATCCCGGGAGCCGTGAAAACTGATCCTCTCCCAGTAATGCTTGTGCTATCCCTGTAGTTGCTCCACGTGATTTTATTTTTAGATTTTAGCTTTATTACTCTATATACTACCTTAATACAAAATATGTATTGTATTTATTTGGGGTACTGCATGGCATCGTTCTGATTAACTCATTAAGACAAGTAGCTTGCGACAGAATTTTTAAACTAGCGCTGATTAGCACCCATATCTAGCACCTATATCCATGTGGATTGTGCTTGTCGAGCGTGTATATACTAATATTTTCTTTTAGAAAATTCATGTTCGAAACTTAATATTTTAATATTTTAGTATAATGGAGAAGCATAATAATAACAATTGTATTCTAATATCTTAATATAATGGAGAAGCATGATAATAATAATTGGAACATTTTGGGTGGCGTGGGCTTCTGCATGGTAACCGATACGGCATGAACAA
This sequence comes from Pseudotsuga menziesii, assembly GCA_001517045.1. Classification (NCBI taxonomy): domain Eukaryota; kingdom Viridiplantae; phylum Streptophyta; class Pinopsida; order Pinales; family Pinaceae; genus Pseudotsuga; species Pseudotsuga menziesii. The sequence continues at coordinate 175,130 of LPNX011146046.1, read as the reverse complement.
CACCAAGTCGCATTGATTTAATAACTACTTTTCTCATTCTGAAAATATTCTGTTCAAATAAATATCCAAATCACGTAGAAATTCGTTGTTACTCTCTGCTGAATGGTTAATCTCCATGTTTCATGTGTAGTAGGTGTAGCGGAATTAGGGATAGAATTTGATGGTTAAATTTTTGGTCGATGATGTTTTATATATTATCATAGTTACAAGTAAAGCGGTAGGTGAATGTTTATAATCATAATTAATCACTTACTTTTGTTAAGATAGTAAGTTGTTAAATAAAAGCTAAAATATATAATTTTATATCCATTATTTATACCACATTGTTAGAGTTAGTATAACCACAAAACAAATACTATTTAAAAAAATTAACTATGTATAACTTCATAGTAGAATCAGTGATAAAATTTGATAGATAAATTATCCAAGTTATAAAATTTAGCCATGAAATACAACCAACCCTCTCAAGCAACAGAGAAACCACCAAATCACTTGGAAAAAATTGACAGGTTATAAAATTTAGCCATCAAATACAACCAACAGGATCCAGCAAATGTTGGTTTGAAATTTCAACCTTTTTTTTCAAATGTGGTTCACCATTTGTTAGAGGGCTAATCCACCTAAAATACCAACACCTACTATTCAAACATGAATCAAGGTATGACCATCTAACATCCTCAACAAATTTATTACAAAAAAGTCCATAAAAAAACATTATCTGACTTCCTAGTATTGATCCTAGTTTGAGAGGCCCAATCCTGAGTGGGATAAGTTCCGCTCCGTTTTCTCAGATCAGATTTAGAACGAGTTTAGAGTTTAGGGTTAGGGTATGGGTAGGAATTTGCAATTTAAAACAAACTGGTGCTGATCGAGTTTAGGGTTAGGGTATGGGTAGGAATTTGCAATTTAAAACAACCAGGTCTACGTTAGCTTTGTCCTGGCTTCGAGATCTTGTCTGTCTCTTGCTCCGTCGATCGGTAAATATGAAAAAAGGAATCAGAAGGGAATCGCGCTTCCAGACGTGGGGAGGGACGCCATAATCGCCGAGTCTGTTGCTTATTGGCTGTCTTTTTCCATTTCATTGGTGAATCCAGCTCACAATCTGCAGGCTCTATATTCTCTTGTCGACTCCCAGTCATATATAAGAAACCATCTTATCATCCGTTGCTCACTCAAACACTCCCCAGAATTTGCTTTAACTACACTTTGTTACTTTGCAGTCTCGCATGACTTTCTTGATCGGATCGTAGAGCTATCATAGAATTATTTTTGGAAGCTTTGTGCCTGTAAGATATTGCAGACATCAGTGATTTATTGGTAAAAGAAGGGTTTCAAAAATATTAGTACTGTAACGTTGCAGGACGAAACTAATGAATTTTGAGAGTAGATTAATATAGGAGATCGATCCTAAAGGACATTGTTGTTTTAGAAACTAAGTGAAAACTTCCATGCAAAATACGCGTGGAAGAGATGAATTGTGAGCAAGTGCGATAACATTCAAGGTACAAAAATTTCTACCAGTATTGTGATTTCTTCACAGCATCCGAAATTTTTTATCTGTTTCTGATCAGTTGCTGCTTTTCAATCAATCAGCTGAGCTTTATAGTTTTGAGAGTTTTTAAGTAGAACAATCGTACACATAGATTATGTAAATGAATTGCAGAACAAGCAACGCCTATTAAGCAGTGCATTAAATTGCGTACGCTAGAAGCCTATCTGGTCTCAGCGGAGGCATTTAATGCATTTCGTAGGTTATGGCCGATTTGCCTTATATTTATAAAGTCTCGAGATAATTGTCCGCAGATTGAATTTTATAGCTTATATTAAACATAATGAACAATAGACTAATCTGGATTTTTTTTTAATGATGATGAGATTCAATTGACAGAAAATGCTGTCATTGCTTTTCAGGCATATTCCTTCTCTCCGACTATTCCAAAAGGCGTACATTATTAACATGGAGGCAACAATGTGGAATAAGGCTGACGAAGCCCAGTTGGAGTGGCAGTCACACTGCAATTACACTCTTGAAAATTTGAATTCGTTGAAATCTCTGCAGAGTTCTTCTAGTTCGACCACCATGACTGAAATGTGTTTGGTTAATCCTAATGACCCTATTGCTCATCTTCGGAGCTTGGTCCAGTCGAATTTTTCCTATCCTAACTCCATAAGCGTTCCTAGTGTCATTCTGCCGAGGAGCTGCTGCAATTCGTGGCCTCTGTCTTCAGCCCAATGTTCAACATTGCATGCAGAGCAGATCGCAGGTTCTCTGGTGTCAACATGCTCTGGCATCTCTGCGAACGAACTCATGATGCAGTCAGAGGCTTCTTTTCTCAGCTCTGAAACTGTAACTTCCTCTAACATCTCTAATTCCGTTGTTATATGTATGGAAGCTGAAAAAGCAGAGTTCAACTCTGCAACTACAAGTTGTCTATCTCCCTTAGTTTCCAAATCATCGTGTCTAGACTTAGAAAAGCCACAGTCAGTTTTCCATCGCTCTAGCCCTATTCTAGGGGAATTAATGCAGCAGACTACCTTGCTTGGTCAGTTACCCTGTTCTCTACCCTATCTGCAAGCTTATGACAGTCATAGAAGCTATCCTTCCATTAATAGTTCCAGTGTCACCCCCGAGCAATCTCAGGGATTAGGTCACAGTTCAACAGACTGCCTCTTTTCCTATTCTGATATTTTAGAGCAGATTTCTAGTGTTGATGGTCACATTTATCCCTCATTGTTTCAAAACATGCTTTTCAGCAATGGTGATATGGTTCCATCCTCATGTATTCAATCACCACAACTGCTTGTAAAAGATGTGGAAGAATTACAAGAAACGTTCATAAAGACGCCTACAACACTAATGGGTGGAAGTATCATTGACACGGTTCACAGTTTTTCTTCAGATGGTCACATTACAGGATCAGTGGAGCATTTTTCCGGTAATGTGAAACCTTGTGATGGTTCGGCAGTAGAGATCATGTTCCTGCAAAATCAAGCTACAAAAAGCCATCCCAAGATGAGCGTTGGATTTTCTTCAATAGGTTATTGCAATGGAAACGATTCTGAGACACTCACTTGGCAATCTCCATCCTCCATTACATGTCCAAACAACTCTGTAGATATACAACATATCAACAGCTTCATTATAGATGAAGATTCAGAGCAACTATTTCAGCTTGACCTCCCTAACAGGTCACTAAAGCGGGGTTCCACGGTATATGAATCCTTCATTATATTCATAAGATATTGTAGCGGTCTTAGTATTTGCTTTGGTTGCGGATTAGACTGTAACGAGTCCTAACACTTTGATGTCCAACACGTTTTTGCAGACTGATATTGAAGATGATATGCATCGATATACGAAGAAATCGACGTCGTGGTCATCTCTAAACAGCTCCTTTAGTACAGTTCAGTCCGAACCTGCAAAAGCCAACCAACGTGCTAAGAAGGGTAGCGCAACAGATCCACAAAGTGTCGCTGCTAGGGTAATTATATCGTTCTCTTCCAGTTTGCAATAAAGTGATAATATTTGATAGAAGAATTTATGGAGTTATGGTAGTTGGAAGACATTCTTTTATACAAAGATCCTAAGTACATGATCTTTTCACGGAGTACTTTGAAGTAAAGTCTAGCTTAGCTCTGTAAATGAATCACCCTTAGGTTTAATATAGATCCATTTAAAAGAGATTTACTAAGCATTTGGAAAGACGAAATCTTTTAAAGGTCTAAACTTCTTTTTAGAATGTAAAATACTTTTTTAGAATGTAAATTGTTGAAGTTTAAAGAATCAAACTTATCTAAATGCAAACACTAAGTGTAACTTCATTTTTAAGTATAAACACTGAGGAAGTTTATAATTTTTGTAGTTTTATAAATATGATGTTGTAAATGTTTTCAATTTAATTTTGAGTCAACTTGTTATATTTTTATAATAAAATTCCAAATCTCCGTAGATTGAGCCAAAATAATCCCACTGCATTATTATTCCAGACTAAGAAACCTAGAAACTCTTAGTCTATAATAGGTTAGAACAATACAAAACTCTAAGAGATCTGTAAATGTCACAATCCTCCTTTGAGCTTTGAGGCCTGAAAGCCTAACATCATATAGAAAAGCACTCAGAATACAAAACTCTGTCAGATTTTTACATCTTAAAATCCTCCTTCCCGATTGAAAAGCTAGTATCATACAGATAAGCGCTGGAATTCAAAACCGAAATCTTACCATCTTCTTCAAGAATTGAGTAACTAATAGCATATAGCCAAGCCCAGAGAAACTAAAACCACATTAGATATGTGAATCTTGCAATCTTCCTTTGGGGATATCAGTCTTAGTAATTTTCATGACTACGAGGTAGAGAATCTCTATGGTTTTAACCACCAATTTATTAGTTGCAGATATTGCTTTGTGTGAATCCTAACCAGGAATGAGATTATATCAAAATTAGAGTCCATGATACACCATTTTCATTAAAACCTTAATCTCTTGCGTGTTGAGAAGGAGTAAAAAACATGGAGTTTTGCCAGTTCATTTTTTTCCAATATTTCAGAGCACTTGATAGATGATGGCTTATATATAGACCTAGCTGTAAAGTACGTAGAAGGTATGCAATTGACTTGCTTTATGCACGTCTTTATCTGCTTAGTCTTCAAGTTTTGCTTTCCATGTCTCTCTGATCTGATCTATTCCTGTGCTTTAAATTTTTCTCGCTCCAGAATCGGAGGGAGCGTATTAGTGAAAGACTCAAGAACTTGCAGGATCTTATACCTAATGGATCTAAGGTATGCAACTAAAAAAATGTCAGAAATTTGCAAGATTAAGATTAAAGTCGAATTGTTCAGAATCATTAAATCCTACATATTAACCTGAACGACAATGGGAATGAATCCCAAGGTTATCTCCTATTGTTCAGTAATTGTATCCACATCTATCTGATGCATTATAACACATGTTTGCAGGTTGATTTGGTGACCATGCTGGAAAAGGCCATAAATTATGTCAAATTTTTACAGCTTCAAGTTAAGGTATGCTATGTTTCAGTGATAAATACATCTTGATTTCCAAGTAGGATATTACTACTGTAGCGTCGCATGAGATGTACATCTTGATTTTCAAGTAGGATATTACTACTGTAGCGTCGCATGAGATGTACATCTTGATTTTCAAGTAGGATATTACTACTGTAGCGTCGCATGAGATGTAGAGGGTACATTTTAACTGGGCTTCTGTTCACTTTCATTGATCTGCAGGTCCTTACAACTGATGAATACTGGCCTGCACAGGCTGATGGCACTTTTCCTAACATAGATAAAGTACAGAATGCGCTTGAGGCATTTGCTTCAAATAAGTCATCCCCACCTGAGCATGTAGATGGAAAATTATCAATCAGCGATACCGGAAAGAAAATGGACGAGAACACAGAGAATCATCCTCAGCCTCAAACGAAGTGAAGCAATCCATGTAGATTGAAAAAATCCACCGGATAATTACATCCGAAACAAAAAAAATCAAATCCGATCTCTGTAATAGGATATGTCCTCGGCGATCAAAATTTCAACGCACGTGATAATAAGCTGCTCTGATCACGCCTTAACTCTAGGACTCGAAAATTTACTCTTCCATTGAGTTGTTACATGTGTCGTTCTGTCATTGCCACATGCAGCCTGATATTCGTTTGGCAGGTTGAGTTTGAAATTCAAGACTGATGTTTTAAAGCATTCCCAGGAGGCTGAAGACTTTTTGCATGATTCGTGATCGGAACAGAACTTTGGAAAGGACAGACATCCAGAAGAAATAAGGCGCAGATACAGAGGACTATACGTGTCTTAAAATCGTTATAGCATGATCTAACTGTAACAGAGTTGTAAGCCCGGTATCCCGATAATTTCTATGAATAGATGAGGCAAGATCCCTGGTTTAAAAAAATATGAGGCAGGATCTATTATTTAATGACTAGACTTCTTTGTTTGAGTTTACATGAACTAGTCAATATTCCACAGTAACCTTATCACTTTTAAAATAGCACTTTGCTCTTTCCTAGAAGATCTATTATAATGGCAATTTTATTTTTCTGCTCCGCTATGATAATGATAAATATGTGACATATACACACCGTGAAATTTGAAATACATCAACACATATATGAAATATATAGTTGCTATTTCATATTCATAACAATAAACCCAATTTATGTGGAATATATGTCATAAAATTTGAATTGGTTCAATGTATAATAACTATCTTAAACTAGTGTTACACTCCTCAATTCATAACGGTTCATGATATAGAAATTTGAAATCGCTTACTCACGGCTCACAATTTTGGGGTCATGTAACTTGTTACCCCAATTTTCCATTCTAGCTAGAGGACGGTTTATTTTGAGTGGGAATCGGGCGAATTTAGCTCAAAAAATCTTGTATTATCTATTGTTTGTTGGGCGATTTTAAGTGCAAAAATGAAATCTCTTCACACCAAATCCCCCAAACATCCACACTCTGTAAAATCTAACAATGTTTTTACAGGTTTTGAAAATTTCCTGAAGATTCATGGCCAAAAATGGGTAAAAAACAGTTGAAAATAGAATCGTTGGACAACTAGTTTTCTTAATAGCTCTACTTTGTAATATTTTTTAGCCAATAAAATAATTTAATTTATGTAGGAAAGAGTAATTTCTTCCTCTCTCACAAGTAAACTTTAGTTTCTTACATATATAAACAACATGTGTAACTTTAAATTGTGGGGAAGGCAGGGGAGTGCCGCTCTCTGCTTTAGTGACACTTTAAACTTCACTAACAACTCAAATCAACACTTACAACACTGTAACAACTGGTTGTTACAACTGACATAACTCTCAAAACTTAAATCATTTTCTATAGGACCGTTAGAGCTAACAACACTCAACAGGACTTGTTTTAGCTAGTTGTTATAGCTGACAGTCACCTACAGCACAGTAAGAGCTCAATTATAGCTAACTATTTATCAACTTTCGGATAACCCCTGTGTTCAACTAATACTCTGATGCATTTATACAACACAATAACACTAAATAAACTCTAATTTCTTCAAGTGCTACAGTAAATTGACATTATGTACAACACTGAGTTTACTAATTCAAAATAGAGTAAAACATAAGAAATTACATACTAAAATTCAGAGTTTCAACAATATATCAATTTCTCTATTACGACGTGTCTCACTGTGTGTAATCACAATTACAATGCAAGTATTTATACTATTTCTAGCTAAGTCGGTCATTAACTGCTAATTGACCTTTTGTATCACAAAAAATGGAATTCTCTGCAAATGATTTACAGTCTATTACAATCTAACATAGTGGAAAAATGTGATGCCTCTTCAATAATTTGATGTGTTATGCTGGCATATGAAAATTCCTTTTCATGATTTAATAATTTTATGTCTGTCTGGGGGTGAGGCGGTGTGGCAGTTTGGCGGCTCTTCAAAATTCCGGCAATTATATTTCTGAGGGGTGATTGCCTTTTCAGAGTTTGAGCAAGCAATGGATCTAGGAGATGGAGTAATTAACCGCTTCCAACATTCTCCCCCTTAATTACTAAACTCAAAAAAAATATTTTTCCAATGGTTTTGTAAATAGGTCTGCAAATTGATTTTTTGATCAGCAAAATTCCATGCTGATTTCATTGTTGTTTATCATTTCTCGGATAAAATGATACATTGTATCAATATGCTTACTTGCTTTATGAAACAAGTGATTTCTTGATAGCGCAATAGCTGATTCATTGTCACAGAAAATTTGAGTTGGTTCATTTTGCTCATGCTTTAACTCAGAAAGATTTCTTCTCATCCACACAGTTTGACATGTAGCTGTTGTTGCTGCAACATACTCTGCCTCAGCAGAGGATAGTCTCACTATGGGTTGCTTCTTTGACTCCCATGCTACTGATCCTGATCCAAAACTGAACAGATATCCATATGTTCTCTTTTTATCATCAATAAAATGTGCAAAATCACTGTCAGTATATCCAATCAATTTAAAATTTGAATTTGATGTATATTGGATGCCAAAATCTACTGTTCCGACAATATATCTTAGAACCCTCTTTCCATCTTTCCAGTGAGTATTCTTTGGGGATTCCATAAATCTTGAAATTAAACTTACTATGAACATTATATCAGGTCTTGTTGCAGTTAAGTACATAAGACTTCCAACTAGTCTCTTATACAACGTTGGATCAACTTTTGACCCATCATCATCTTTACTGAGTTTTGTGCCAGTTGCAATTGGAGTTACAGTTGGCTTACAATTCATCATTCTTAATCTTTTCAGCACATCATTTCCATACTTAGTTTGACAGATAAAAATACCATCTTCAGATTGAGTTACTTCAATACCAAGGAAATATTTCATCATTCCTAAATCAGTAATCTCAAATTCTGTTTCATGCCTTTCTTGAACTCATCTACTGAAAGATCTTCATTGAATATCAAATCATGCACATATAAGCAAACAATCAGTATTTTACCTTCGTGGTTTACCTTTATATATAGTGTTGGCTCACTTGGACTTCTGTTGGCTCACTTGGACTTCTGTTGAATCCTTTATATATACTCTCGGTGCCTGCTTCAATCTATACAATGCTTTCTTTAATCTGTAGACCTTGTCTTCTTTTCCATCAACTTCATATCCTGGAGGTTGTCTCACATAAACCTCTTCTTCTAAAGATCTATTTAAAAATGCAGACATTGCATCCATTTGATGTACATACCATTTATTATGAGCAGCAATATCTAATACCATCCTTACCATATCAATTCTGGCTACCAGTGCAAAGGTCTCATTATAATCAATACCATGTTGTTGGCTAAACCCCTGAGCTACATGTATTGCTTTATATTTTTCAACATCACCGTCAGCATTTAACTTAGTCTTATAAATCCATTTGACACCAATACAATTTTTATTATCAGACAAATCTACAAGATCCCAACTATTATTTATTTCTATGGCATCAATTTCTTCATCCATTGCTGTTATCCAAATATCCTTTTTAACAGCCTCATCAAAATCTATAGGATCACATTCTATAAATGCAAATTTTGAAACTTGATCTACTTCTTCATTTTGATGGTTCATTTCTCTTAAACTTCTAGTCTTCTGAACTTTAACTCTATTTCTTAATGACACTAATGTAGGATTTGATTCATTACTTATCGCTAATCCTATTCCTTGTCATCCACCAACACTTGATGGTTCACCATGTTCATGAGTTCTAGGCATTCTGGCTGATGTTGTTACTACTGGTGTATGTGGAGTTGACTATCCTCCATGTGTGCCATGTTTATCTTCTTCATCTTTTGCATGAGGTGCAATAGCGTACTCATCAACTAATTTATCAATGCTCCCATCCCATTCTTCTTCTTCCTTAAACAACACATCTCTGCTGATGAAATACTTCTTCGTGATGGGATTATAAATTTTGTATGCTTTAGATTATTCACTATATCCAACAAAAGTACATTTATGACTTCTGTCATCTAACTTTCTCCTCATCTCTTTAGGTACATGTGCATAAGCTACACAACCAAAAAAAAATTAAATGAGATAAGATGGTACACTTACAACTCCATGCTTGCTGGGGAACTCAATCCTTCACTCTTTTCGTGGGGCTTATGTTCAGAATGTATACTGAACAAGTAACAACGTCTCCCCAATATTCATTTGAAAGATGCTTCTCCTTCATCATACTTCGAGCCATGTTCATAATGGTTTGATTCTTCCTTTTTGCTACTGCTGTGGAGTGTAGCAAGCAATAAACTTTCTTTTAATTCCATAATATTGACAATATTCCATAAATTCATTTGACATATACTCAACTCCTCTATTTGATCTCAAGACTTTAATAAATATGTCACTCTTTTTTCAACCATAGATTTAATAAATTTTAAACACATCAAACGCTTGAGATTTTTGTTTCAACAAATACACCCAAGTTTTTCGAGTGTAATCATCAATGAAAGTCATAAAATAAACATTACCAGTCAAAGAAGGTGTTTTCATCGGTCCACACAAATCTGTGTGTACTAGCTTTAATGGTGTTTTTTCTTTGTATAAGACTCTAGAAATAAATTTCTCTCTATGCTGCTTTCCCAATATGTAGCTCTCACATGAGCCTGCTAACTACTCAATACTGGGCAATCCTTTTACCATCTGCTTCATCTATAGCAAATCTAAGCCACCAAAACGTAAATGACCATACCTTAAATTTCATAGCCATGATTGATATAAACTCTTAGCTTTATAAGCATTCGAAGAGTTAGTCAAATCATTTCTCATAATTATCGGAAACATTCTATTCTTTCCCATCTCTACTCTGGCAATCAACTCTTTACTTGGATATTTATCATAAATAGTGCATGGCTTGTTCTTAAAGAACACTCTATATTCTTTCTCCAACAATTGTCCAACACTTAATAAATTACACATTAAACCAAGAACATAATAGACATCATGAATCATTATTCTTTTACCATTTTTCGCATACATAACAACCACACATTTACCATTAACTTTTATCTTACTATCATTACCTAAATTCAGTTCAGACTGAATGCTTGTATCTAGACTTGAAAATAATTCCTTATTTCCAGTCATGTGGTTGTTGCATGCGCTGTCCAAAAACCATATATCTTTTAAACTTTCCTGGGTGACATTACAAGTTAAAAACATAGGCTTCTCTTCATTTTCAGTCTCCTTTGTAATGTGTGTACACAACTTACTAGAATCTGCTTGCTTCTTTCAACACTTGCTAGCAAAATGCCCAAATTTCTTACAGTAAAAACATTGAACTTTAGATCTGTCATACCTCTGATTTCGTGGATGCCATGCTCTGGTGCTACTCCCCCTTACGCTAGGAGTACTCTGTTGTAACTTATCTTTAGATTTTGAATCATATCTGTTGTCACTAAGATCAACGCTTCGACCTCCTCTTCCTCTGCCTCTACCTCTAGTAACATGTAACTGAGATTTAAAAGCATTTTCTAATGGAGTATCATCAAGCCTGATCATACTTGATTCATGAGCAATCAAAGAACTAGTCAACTCATCAATATGCATTTGACTAAGATCTTTAAATTCTTTAATTAGAACAACCACTGCTTCAAACTTCTTCGGCAAACATCTCAACAATTTTTCAATCATGCTAATCTGGGAGGTCTTCACCATACTGTCGTAGTTGGTTTACAATGTTCATGACTTATGTCATAAAATTATCAATAGTCTTGTTGTCCTTCATATTCAGATTCTCAAAATCCCTTCTCAAGTTCTGCAACTTAACATTCAGTCACCTTGTTCACACCTGGATAACATGTTTCAAGAGTGCCCCAAGCTTTTTTTGAAGACTCAACACTTGATATATTCGGAAAAATGGATTCACTCCGGCCTTTTTGAATAAGACCAAGAGATTTATTATCCTTCTTCCTATTTCCCTTCAATAGAACATGCTCAACATTTGACAGAGCCAACTCAGTAGCTTGATCAGCTGGTTCTGGATAGCCAATCGTAAGAAAATCCCAAAGATTATGAGCACACAGGATAGTTCTAATCTTAATAAACCATGTATCATAATTTCTTTCAATCAACACAAAAAATTGTGGCTGCACTACACCACTCTTAGTATCCATCTTGAATCAAAATTACTCGTAAAAACTTAACCAAGCTCTGCTACCATTGTGGGGAAGGCGGAGGAGTGTCATTCTCTTCTTTAGCGACACTTTAAACTTCACTAGCAACTCAAATCAACACTTACAACATTGTAACAACTGGTTGTTACAACTAGCAGAGCTCTCAAAACTCAAACCAGTTCCTACAGAACTGTTGCAGCTAGGTGTTACAGCTAACATCACTTAATAAGACTTGTCTTAGCTAGCTGTTACAGCTGACAGTCACCTACAACACTATAACAGCTCAGTTGCAGCTAACTATTTAGCAACTTTATGATAACCCTTGCGTCCAACAAATACTCTGATGCATTTATACAACACAATAACACTAAATAAACTCTGATTTATTCAACTGCTACAACAAATTGACATAAAAAATAAAACTAAGTTTACCAACTCAAAACAGAGTAAAACACAATAAATTACACAGTAAAATTTAGAGTTTCAACTCTGTATCAGTTTCTCTATCACACGATGTCTCATTCTGTGTAATCACAATTACAATGCAAGCATTTATACTATTTCTAGCTAAATCGGTCATTAACTGCTAATTGACCTTTCGCATTACAAAAATTGGAATTCTCTATAAATGATTTATAGTCTATCACAGTCTTACATAGTGGAAAACTGTGATGCCTCTTCAGTAATTTGATGTGTTTTGTTGGCATATAAAACTATTTTTTCATAATTTAATAATTTTATGTCTATCAAGCAGTGAGGCGGTGTGGTGGTTTTGCGGCTCTTCAAAATGCCGGCAATTATATTTCTGAGAGGTGATTGCCTTTTCAAAGTTTCAGGAAGCAATCGATCTAAGCGGTGGAGTAATTAACCACTTCCAACAGAAACAAGTAAATTGGATGATGTACATTACACTAATAGTGAAGTGATAATTTAAGTAGTTAGTTAATGTCGAAATCTTCTCTAACTAGTCTAGTCTAGATTTCTTCATCTATATATGTAGCCTCGTTTTTAGATCTAAGTGTGTGTCTGATGTTAATGAAGAAAAGCTTGAAAGCTCCTATGTGTCTCATTCAACTGTCTCTGTATGTTTTAATATCAACGTGTAAATGGTAATTGAAATCCCTTGACTACCCAACAGATTGATTGGTATCAACAGGTAACTCGTGTTAAGAGTTTCTCCACAAGATGTGCAAGAGGTGAGCCCCACCATTGTGTTGAAAGAGATGATAAGTTCGTGCAAAGGGAAGCTCAAAAGAGCCATTGATGATGGAGATGAAAATCTCTTGGAGGGTTCTTAGAGCATGTGAAAAGGTACATGTGGTAAAACCATTAAAGGTTTACTATGCACATTTGAGTAGTGACGTGAAATAAGGAAACCGAAACTTGGTATTTTCTATTCTTTTAAAAATGAGCTAATTTTTCAATGAATAAGAAGGAACGATTGTTTTTCCTTGATTGAAAAAAAAGAGATAATTTACTTTTGGAATCCTTAAATAAACCATTGAGATTAATTTCCCACTGTAGACTAGTGATGTGAACCAAGGAGACCCGGTATGAGTTATTTGTATAAAAAGGAGTTAAGTTATATTTTGGGTCCGTAAAAAGGGGCAAGGTTTTCCCATATCTATGCATTGTGTGTTAAGGTCATTAAATTTTAGGAAAATATGTGATCATTATAAAAATGGTTTTTTCCATGGGACCTGAAGTCCTCATTATTGGTGCAAATTTGAAAATTAGAAAGGGTATTTTTTTTCTTTAAGTAAACCTTAAGGAATATTTATGAATCCTTGTTATAAAATTAAGAGTAGGAAAGAATTTCATGAAGAACCATTTTTCCAAAAAAAAAAGGAAATGATTTTAGTTAAAAAAAATCAAAAAGGAAAAATAAAAAAAATGCGAGAAATCTCTAAAACAAAATTAGCTTGTCCATAAAAAGTCTCGAAGACTTTTTATGGAATTGATTTTTATTTGGAAACGAGGAAATTAAAAGGATAAACAAAAATTATATTGTCTTTTAAAAGAAAGAAGTATTTAAAAAAATTGAAGGGTGAAAGAACCAACAAAATTGGAATTTCAGACTCTATTATTTTAAACAAATGACATCCAGTAGTAATTTGCATTAGTTTCAAGGTCCTATTCTAACAAGGAAAAATTATGAATTTTGATCAATCATAATGAGTTCATTCCTGAACTGAGAGTAATCTTGGGAAACTCTTGAAGTTGGGTTCACAGAACCAGATCAAGAAACAATTCAGGCCATGACTAATGTTGAGAGAGCATAGTTGAATGAACAAAGGAAGAGAGACTCCAAAACATTGTGGAAGATTCAACAATGTACAAATGACACAATTTTTTCAAAGATAACAAATGCTAAAACTATAAAAGAAGCCTAGGAGATATTGAAGAAGACCTATTAAGCCATAAACAAAGTGAAAAGTGTAAAACTACGGAATATAAAAACAAAGTTTGAAAGTCTGAAAATGAAAGAGTCTAAGACAATAGACCAATTTATAACTAGTGTAATGGAAACTTGGTCAACCAACTAAGAATCAATGGAGAAGACTTAAAAGATGTGGCAGTAATTCAAAAAGTCATAAGGAGCCCTACTAAGAAATTCGGTATGGTGGTAGTTTCCATTGAATAATCAAATCATTTTCAACTTATTCAATAAATGAGCTAACAAGATCATTAGTGTCTTATGAATTAATAAATAATAGGGAAGAAGAATAACTTCAATCATTCCTTCAAGACACAAGATTCTGTTAGCAAAGGTAGAGGAAGAAATGGCAGAGGTGGGGGCAGATTCAACAACTATAATTCACAGAGAGAGAACAAGCCAAGAATGGAGAAGGAAGACAGGCCACAACAACACCCTCTGAGTTCAAGGGGGAGAGGGTGAGGTTTTTAGTAGAACAAAAGGTATGAAAAATAAAAAACCCAATGTTATTAGTGAAAAAGATTTGTTCATTTAGCCAATGAATGTAGGAGAAAGCGGGAAGACCCAAAAAAAATAGAGCTATTGTTTCTAATTTAGATTTTAAAGTACCTTAGAAGCTATGTTTTTGAGTTATTAGGAAGCTCAAGAAAGTAATAAATACCTTTGGTTGTTAGACAGTGGTTGTACAAACCACATGATAAGAGATAAAAGTCTATTTGTAAATGTATACAACTCAATCAAGTCTGATGTCCTATTAGGAGATGAGAAAGTTTTTAATGTAGTTGGTAAAGGGACGGTTAGTTTTCTAATGAAGAAGAATATGTATGATGTCTACCTAGTCTCTGGTCTAAAGTACAATTTGACGAGTGTTGAACGACTCATGAAACATGGTTATAGGTTCATTTTTACAAACAATACTTGCACAATCTTGGATAGATTCCCAAGTAGAAAGATCATTGCTAGGATTAAAATGACAAGGAATAGGATGTTTCCTTTGACACTAAAGAATGTCAAATAGTTAGGTTCATGTGTACATAATGTCACTATTTTAGATAAGTCTTGGTTATGTAATTTGAGATTAGGTCATCTACACTTTGGTTGGTTGGATTTATTGTAGGATAAACAAATGGTTAAAGGTTTACTAGTCATTCATGAACCAACAAACTCTTGTGAGAGTTGCATATTGGGAAAAAAACAGAAAGAAAGATTTCCAGGTAGTGCATCATATAGAGCAAGAGCACCATTGGAGCTGGTGCATACTGATTCATGTGGTCTCATGTAAACAAAGTACTTGGGAGGACGTCTTTATTTTCTAACTTTAATTGATTATTTTAGTCAAAACACTTTGGTATATTTTTTAAAGAACAAATCTGTTAATCCCTTATTGATGACACACTACACCATATAGTGTGGCACATTACCCCCTATATTGTGGGTCATTACATATTAGTTATGTAGGCTTGGGGTCTAATAGTGGGTTTATTAGTTGTTATTGTACACCAGTATCTCCTATATACAGGATGGATATATTCTCATTTTAGCATCATATCATCTTGTATTGTCTTATACATTGTGTAAGGAGTTCCTCCCTCGAAGAGGATTGATATTTATCTATTCTATTCATATTTTAGGCGTGGATTACTCTCCTATTGTCTATTTTTTCTATTTTTATGCTATATCTGGGATTTGGTTACATAGCATTTGATATCATAGCTCTCTCCTCGAAACTAGCTTTTGCAAAACGAGTTATACTGGAACTTTCGCTACAACTTTGTTTCTACAAGGAATAAGAGATAGAGGTTAAAAACCACTTGTAAAACAAGTCAAACTATCTCTAGTAAAAAATTCAGATCCCGAGCAATTACAGTTTTGGATATAATTGCAGAGGAAGCGATGGTTATTTACTAGTCCTATAGTTAGTCTAAAACATGTGTTCTTGGGAAAAAGGTCATATCTAAGGAATCTGAGATCCAAATGGAGTGAGACCAGTTGCATATGAAAGAATACGAACCAAGGTATATGTGGTAGAAGTTTCAGATACAAAAAAAAAAAAAAAGCAATGGACACGTGGCATGCAGTACAAGTTCTCTATTCTGGATAGGACAAAAATAAGATATTTTGGTATATTTGCAATAACTTTTTGTCGACTCATCCAAATTAGGTCATATCTGCTGAAGTGGAAAGAGGATAGATCAAGGTACTGCATGACAAAGTTTCATCCTTAGAGGAGTTGCAATTCAAATTTTAATTCAACTACAAGTCGGACCTAAAACAACCTCCCAATCAGTGATTGAAAAAAGTACGCCATTTTGCATTTGAATAACTTTTAGTAGAAGGATATATTTGTGGTAAAACATAGGGTGTGATATTGTTAAAAATTCCAACAAAAGGAAGTGGAAAGATTAACAACCCACTCAAACCCCTAGAGGGTTCATCCCCAACCTACGAGAAAATGGAAGACATTTCTTTTAGAGTGTCCAAGTTGGAAGATATGATTAAAGAAAGTGTGAAAATTGATGACTTTGCTAAATTAGAAAAGAAGCGGGCTACTAAAGAGTATCTCAAAGGGATGGCTAGTAAACAAGATCTCCAAGACATGAAGGAGTTTATCAAGGATATCAAACATAACTTTGTTCCTCAATGATCTACTCAAGAAGAGGATAAGGAGGAACAAGACGACTTATTCCAGTCACGTTTGGAGAAAATTGAAAAACAATTGGAGAGTAGAAATTTGGAGTCCTCAAAAGTTGATGATTCACTACAACATCATAGGTTCAATTCAGGTCCAAGAATCTACTTTATCCCCAAGATTGACATGCAAAATTTTGATGGAAAGGATCCAATTACATGGATTTTTTAGATGGAGCAATTCTTTGATCTACACCAAGTGCCCACTATGCAAAAGGTAACTATTGCATCCTTGTATTTAGAACCTAATCAGTTTGTATGGTACCAATGGCTTTGTGATTGTAAAAAGGAGTCTATTATCTCTTGGTATATATTCACTGAATAATTGATTGCACATTATGGGGATATAAATAGCAACACCTTCTTCATTCAATTGGTAAATATCAAGCAAAAATGTTCAGTTACAGATCACATCAAGCAATTTCAGTAGCTAAGTCTCAGAGTGAAGAATATTTCAGAAGATAATTTGTTAGATATCTTTATTGGAACCTTGAAAGACAACATTAAACATGAGGTACGTGTCTTTGAACCATCATCGCTAGAGAAGGATTTCATGATGTCAAGGAAGGTTGAAAATAAAAATATGGCAATGAATACTAGAAAGGCCTTCTCCAACACATATAGAGAAACTAATGTTCCTTCTTCTAAGCTACCACAAAGGTTGACACCCCAACAACTAGATGAAAGAAGAGAAAAAGGATTATGCTTTAATTGTGACATCAAGTAGTAAGGGACATAAGTGCAATGAGAAGAAATTATTTTACATAGATTGTGAAGGGGAAGAACCAAAAGAAGAAGAAGCATCTCGAGAACAGGTGACTTCAGAAGAAATAGAAGAGGATACTTCAGAAGAAATTTCTCCCACCATATCTTGTCATGCATTGGATGGAATTAGCAATCCTCAAACTCTCAAGTTAGAAGGATACGTCAAAATGAAGAAGGTAATAGTGTTGATTGATTTTGGTAGTACTCATAATTTCATTCACTGTAAATTAGCCAAAGTTCTTAATTGCTTTACTTATCCAGCACCAAAATTTCAAGTAATGATTGCAGATCGAGGAACTATAAATTGCTCAGGGAAATGCCATAATATCAATATAGATATGGGGGAATATGTATTGAATAGTCCAGTGATTTCTATCCCAATGGGTGGTAGTGATGTTGTCTTGGGTGTCCAATGGTTACAATCATTGGTAATAGTAGCTTTTAATTTTCAAAAACTTTTCATAAAATTTTCATGGGAAGGTAAAGAATATGAGTTAAATGGTATCATAGGAAAACTAAGCTAGGTGATAAGCTCTAATGGTATGACAAATTTAAAAAAAAAGGGACATCAAGGTATAGTTGCACAATTATGCTCATTAGATGTTCAAACCTAAAATGTCCCTATCTCCCTAGATATCCAAAGGGTCATTAATAAGCATTCCAAGGTATTTGAAGATATTCCCGAAGGTCTTCCACCTATTCGTGACCTTGATCATGCTATCCACTTAATTCCAGGCAGTGTTCCTCCTAACATTAGACCTTATCGATATCCCTATAGCCAAAAGAGTGAAATTAAGCATATGGTGGATGAAATGTTGGATGCTGGCATAAATAGGCCTAGCCAAATTTCTTACTCTGCACTAGTGGTAATGGTACACAAGCCAGATGGATCATGGCGTATGTGTCCTGATTATAGAGAGATCAACAAGATCACCATTAAAGATAAGTTTCCCGTTCCTGTAATTGATGAATTGCTAGACGAATTACATGAAGCAGTTGTTTTCACAAAGTTATATCTTCATTCCGGGTATCATCATATTCAAATGAAGGATGAAGACATCCCAAAAACAACATTCAGAACTCATGCAGGTCACTATGATTTTTTGTTCATGCTATTTGGTCTAACAAATGCACCTTCCACATTTCAAGGTTTGATGAATTATATTTTCAAGCCTTTCCTTAGAAGATTTGTACTGGTATTATTTGATGATATACTAATCTATAGCAAGTCTTGGGAAGAACATGTTCAACATGTTGACAAGGTACTACAACTACTAAAATAGAATGAACTGTATGCAAAACCCTCAAAATGTTTCTTTGGGAGAAAGGAGGTAGAGTATTTGGGTCATATTGTATCTCATGAAGGTTTCAAGTTATACCCTAAAAAAATTAAATCCATGATGGACTGGCCAAGTCCCAAAATGCTAAAGAATCTTCAAGGATTCTTAGGTCTGGCAAGGTACTACTGCAAGTTTGTTCAGAACTATGGAAGAATAGCAGCTCCTCTAACATCGTTACTGAAGAAAGATGCATTTTATTGGACTCCAAAGGCAACTCAAGCCTTTCAACAACTCAAAGAGGCCACGTGTAAAGCTCCTATTTTGGCGACACCAGACTTCACAAAAACCTTTATTGTGGAATGTGATGCTTCAAGAAATGGAATTGGAGTTGTACTAATGCAAGAAGGACACACTATTGCCTTCACTAGTCATCCAATCAAGGGAAATAACTTAAAAAATACCATTTATGAGAGGGAAATGTTGGCAATACTACATTCCTTGAAGCAATAGTGACCCTACCTTATAGGGAGACATTTCAAGGTTAAAACTGATCATGATAGCCTTAAATAATTCTTGGAACAAAGGCTATCTTTAGAAGAGCAACAAATATGTTGGGATATGACTTTGAAATCATCTACAAAAAGGGGAAGAAAAATGTCATCGCAGATGCACTCTACAGGAAAGATGAGGATGTTAAAGCATTACTCTATGTTATTTTGATCATCCAAGTAGATTGGATAGCCGAAGCAAATGAAGAATGGAAAAATGACAAAAAAATATGGACATTTATTCAAAATTTGCAACAGGATACCAGTGCCTCTAATACATTTAGGTGGAAATATGGCTTGCTATGGTACAAGGATCGCTTATATATTTGTAAGAGTTCCCATCTCAATCAAAAAATAGTTTCTAAATTCCACTCTTCACCGATAGGAGGGCACTCAGGTTTTTTAAAAACCTACCATAGGGTAAAGAAATATTTTTTGGGGGATGGTCTTAAAACCGACGTTCAAAAATTTGTGGTAGAATGTTTGGTTTGACAAAAAAATAAAATGGAAACAATTAAGACCCCTGGTCTCCTACAACCACTTTCCATTTCAAGCCAATGTTGTACAGAGGTCTCGATGGATTCATCACAGGTTTACCAAAGTCTGAAGGAAAGAGTGTAATCATGGTGGTTGTTGATAGACTTACTAAATATGCACACTTCTGTGCACTATCTGATCCCTTCAAAGAAAGCACGGTTGCCCATTCTTTTATGGAGACAGTACAAAAACTACATGGTAGCTCAAATATTATAGTAAGTGACAGGGATCCTATTTTCACTAGAAATTTTTGGATTAAATTATTTTCTTGTTTGTGTACTCAACTGGATCATAGCTCATCTTAAAACCCTCAATTTCATGGACAGAAAGAGATAGTAAAAAAATGTTTGGAAGGGTATATTCGATGTTTTGCAGCTGATAAACAAATAGAATGAGTCAAGTGGTTACCATTGGAATAATGGTGGTATAATACTTACTTCCATACATCTTCCAAAATGACCATGTTTATGGCACTGTATGGCTACCATCCACCATCCATCACATATTCACTAAGAGACTCCAAGGTTCAAGTAGTGGAAGACCACATGGAGCATCAACAACAAGTTCTTCAACTCTTAAAGGACAACCTAAATCTGGCACAAAATTGAATGAATCAATAAGTAGGTCAACACCATAGTGAACTGAGCTTTAATGTTGGGGATTGGGTGTTTTTAAGTCTACAACCATACAAACAGATGTCCCTGAAGAACACCAAGAAGGATAATAAATTATCACCTAAATGCTACGGTCCCTACAAGGTGTTACAAAATATTGGTAGTATGGCCTACAAATTGGAACTACCTGCATCTTCATGAGCCCATCTAGTTTTCCATGTTTCTTGTTTAAAGAACGTAATCGATGACAGCCTACCAGTTCAAAAAATGTTACCAGAACTTGATGAGGAAGGAAAAGTCATCTTGGAGCCTGAAGAAATTACTGAAATATGAACTAGATAACTTTGAAATCGATCAATTTCATAGTATCTCATTAAATGGAATAACTTACCCACAGAAGATTCAACATGGGAAGATGAGTCCTTTATATAGCAGCATCCAAAACTACTTCAGTGTTGAGGACAACACTTTTTGAATGGGAGGGGCATGTTAAGCCCTTATTGATGACACACTACACCATATAGTGTGGCAAATTACCCCCTATATTTTGGGGCATTACATATTAGTTATGTAGGCTTGGGGTCTAATAGTGGGTTTATTAGTTGTTATTGTACACCAATATCTCCTATATATAGGAAGGAGATATTCTCATTTTATCATCGTATCATCTTGTATTGTCTTGTACATTGTGTAATGGGGTTCCTCCCTCGAAGATGATTGATATTTATCTCTGTTATTCATCTTTTAGGCATGGATTACTCTCCTATTGTCTATTTTTTCTATTTTTATGCTATATATGGGATTTGGTTGCATGAAAAAATCTAGAACATTTGACAAATTCAAGGATTTTAAAGATTTAGCTAAAAAATAGAGTGATCTACACATCGAAGTTTTAAAACCTGCTAGAGGAGGTGAATATGATTCCAAAATTTTTGCAAGTTATTTCAAATATCATGGCATTAAAAGACAATTTATAGCTAGATATACCCCTTAGCAAAATCGGATGGCAAAAAGGAACAACAAAACCATAATTAATATGGCTAGAAGTACGCTCAAAGAAAAACAACTTCAAAATGAATTTTGGGGTGAAGCAGTTGCATGTTCATTTTATATTTTAAATAGTTCACATACAAAGAGTGTAACAAACAAAGTTCCTTGGGAAGCATGGAGTGGAACAAAGTCAATTATTTTACATTTCATAGTATTTGGATGTGTATCTTATGCACAGGTTCCTGAACAACTAAGAAGAAAGTTGTTTGATAGTTGTGAAAAATGTAATTTCAGAGTGTGAAATGAACACTCAAAAGCTTATAGGATGTATAATCTAGTCACCAATAAGTTTATAGTAAGAAAATATATAGAAGTCAAGGAAGCAAAATCTTGGAACAATCAAGGTGAACAATCAACTAAACTTGGAAATTCAACACATTTATTAACTGCAGAAGATCATGTGAAACCTATACAACAAGGATATCCATCCATATTGCCAACATTGGAGATTCAAGGTGAGACTTCAAGACATGGAAAAAAACAAAGTAATAATTCTCATTCTAGTGATTCATATCAAAAATAGATTCATTGAGAAACAAAAAGACAAGAAGTTTGAGAGACATTTACAGTCAAAATGATGAAGTAGATATGCAATTTCATTTTTCATTATTCTCATGTGAGCCCATGCATTTTAAAGAATCCATTAAAACAAAAAAAATGGATTCAATCTATGAATGAAGAAATTGAATTAATTGAAAAAAGGACACTTGATATCTTGTAGATCTACGAGAAGGAAAGGATAACATAGGATTTAAATGGATTTATAAAACCAAATTCAATGAAAAGTGAGAAGTGGAGAAGCATAAGGCAAGGATGCTTGCAAAAGGACTTTCACAACAACCTGGTATTGGTTATGGAGAAACCTTTGCTCCGATACCAAGGTTAGACACCATTAAAACAATTTGGCATTAGCAGCTCAAAATAAATGGAAAGTATATCAATTAGATGTCAAATTAGGATTCCTTAATAAAATTTTGGAACAAGAAGTGTACATAAATCATCCACCTCAGTATGAAATTAAGAATCAATAACTGTGGTTTTATATGGAGAAATCAAACCCAATAAAACCAATTATGGACACATTTTAAGGGCATAATTCAAAGTGAATAAGTTCAATGCGAATAACAAATTTGAGCTATGGAATCTTATGAGACACGATCTATTGATGCAACAAAACTTGCAAATGGTGTTGGTAAGCAAGCCAATTAAATGTACGAGTATGATTGAAGAGGATTGGAAATATTTGGACACAATAGCTCTTAACACCATTTGGTTGTGTTTGGAAATTTATGTATTTTTCAGTCCTCATAGAGCGGAAACAACAATATGATTAGGAAAATGGAGAGCATTTATATGATAAAATATGTGACAAGTCGAATGTATTTGAACAAGGAATTTTATAGTTTACAAATGAAAGAAGGTATCAAAATTAATGATCATTTTAATGGTCTTGATACTTTTATGTGTCAAATGACTAGTATGGGTGAAAACATTGAAGAAGAAAAAAAGGAAATCATGCTATTGTGTTCATTGCTTGATTCTTAGAACTACTTAGTTACTTTTATGGCTTTGGCACAAGATATACTCTTAATTGTGATACAATTGTGTGAGCCTTACTATCTAAGGAGGCGTTTAGGAAATCCAAGATAGGAACATCCACACTAGAAGCAATGATTACTAAGGGTCAATCGATAGAAGGGTAAGAGAAAATGTTGGCACTGCAACAAATCAAGGCATCTCAAGAAATATTTTTCGAAGATGTAAGAATTCAAGGAAAACTCCATAAAGAAAGAAAATATAGTTTAGACATGTTTAGTTTAGGCAAGTTTAGGTATGGTTGATGAATTTTTATATGTTTGTAATATCTCAAAATATCATTAGGAATAGTTATTATATTATGGTGCTCCACATCACATGCATACACATAGGGGATGGATTTCTTCTTACCAGCTATTGATGGTGACATTTTTATTATTGGAAACAAAACTTCTCTTAATATTGTTAGGATGGGAGCATTAAGGTTAAAATGTTCAATGGTATTTTCAAGACATTAACAAAGGTTAAGGTAAAATTTGTACTAAAATTCAAGATAAATTCTTTGGAAGTTTTGGATTCTTGAGGATATAAATTTATTTGTGAAGGCAGAGAATTGAATGTGTCCAAGAGAATTTTAGTGGCAAAGATTGAGAACCTCTATAAATTGGAATGGAGTACTAAAATAAATAAAACATTGCTTATATCTGAATGAGTTTTCTCATTTATGGAATCGATTATTTGACCATATCAGTAAGAAATGCCTAAAGATACTGATAAACCATAAGTTAATTTCAAATTTTGTTGGGAATGTTATATTCTTTGCATGCGTATGGACTGGTAAAGTCAATAGTCAATGGTTTTAAGTCGACTATAGTTGAAGTTGATAGACAATGGAAGTCTAGTTAAAGGACTGACTAGAAGGAGTTGTTTGGTTAAAGGAAATTAACTTGGTCGATGAGAAGTTTACAGAATGACCAGAAGGCTCAATGGGTAATCAAATGAAATTTGACCTAGTCAAGTTGACTAGAATAGAATAACCAATTTTTTTAGAAAGTTATGGATTGTCATTAATGAGTAATTGGTTAAATTGCATCTATAAATAAGTTGTAACATCTATGCATGATGTACAAGAATGTAAGAACATACTGCGAGGGGTATAGTGTGTAACATGATCATGCAATAGAGTGCGATTTGTGGTTTAGAAAGTCATGTCTCTAAACACCTATTTTGAGTATCGTATTATTAATAGATGAGTTGAGAGCTCACTAGTTTGATGGTTTTCTGGAGATTGGGTTTCCAAGGTAATTTCTATGTTATCTGTTGATGTTGTTGTGTTCAATTGCCTTATATGAATGTGTTTAATATATTAATCAAATTTCAAACTTTTAATAAATAATATTAATCCCCAAAAGTTAGTAATACAGCTATAATTGGTTGTAGGGGGAACCTTTTTTCTTGATGGTTTTAACTTGGTCCTGGATATGGGGGAATACCTACTATAGTGGGAGTCTTCAAGAAGAATTTATCGTTGTTATAATTTCTAGCACATTGAAGATAGAAATTAAAAATATTAATGGAAAAACTTTGAATTTTTGGAATCTTAAAATGGAGGATCTCCTTGTATATTGAGAACAATCTAGATGGATGATGTCCTTGCAATCAACCTAGGAATGACCTTGACTAGTGTATTAAAGGAAGACTAGAAAAATTATAATGATAGAAAGGACAAGAGTATAATACAATTTTTTAGTAGACTCCTTATTGTTGAAATTCTTAGGAGAACACATTGCAAAGAAGTTACGGGAAAATTTGGAAAACTTGTACAAGTCAAAATATTTTAGAAACAAGTTATTTTTTAGAGAAAAATTATATTTTATGAGGATGGGTGAGGGTAACTCAGTTACCGAGCATCTAAATGCATTCAACACTTATATCATTCATTTGTTGTCCGTAGATATTAAAATTACTAAGGAGGGAAAATGCATTAGTTTGTTGTGTTGTTTGCTAGATTCTTGTGATAGCCTGGTTGTCACTATTGGAAGAAATAATACACACTGAATATTGATGATGCAATCACATCTCTGCTTTTAGAAGAGATGCGATTAAATAACATAGAAGGTTCAACCTATGAATCCTTGATGGTAAGAGGTTTAATACCAATAAGCAGAGGAAAATGAAAACACCTGGTACAAGATCAAACTCAAGGGCAGATCTAAGACCAGATCCCCTAGTCTGGTGACAAAAACCTATTGGAAAAGCACTAAAGTCAGGCATTACCAACATAACATAAGTTAATGGAATTCAATAAAGAAAAAGGGATAGAGGGAGGCCAGTTGAATGATGGTAAGAATTCACACAAGGATAAATGTGATGTTATTTAGCCTCCTGAAGTACACAATCAAACAATGATTCTTGATTAATAAACTCCAAAATATAAAATCACATGAAATCTCATAAAGAGTGGTTAGGTGAGTATGAGAATATCTATGGTGCTGATTTCCTATTGGGAGATGACTTGGCAACAAGGATATTCAGATGAGGTAAATCTCAATTAAATCTAAAATATCAAAGAACGCGAACACTTTCAAGAGTCCTATAGATCCTAAGTTTGGCATGAAACTTGAGCTTGGTATGTAAGATGAGGATTGTAGGAGTATAGTATTTTTTGAGAAATTATTAGGAAGAACAAATATTGATAAAAGTAGTAACATGATTTGTCTTGAGTCTGATAAAACATCTTCTTGTCTAGTTTACTCGACCATGTTTTGGAATCAATGTATGGGACATATAGTTGAGAAAGGTATTCCTATTATATAAAGTTAATCTATGGTCAAAGGTATCCCTCATTTCCATGAGAAATTGACTTTCGTGAACATAGTATTTATGGTAAACAAAGTCGTATAAGGTACTCATTTGATGCCACCAGGGATAAATAAATACTATATTTAATACATAGTGATGTGTTTGGACATGTTTCTATCCATTTACTTGGACAATATCAGTATTCCATTTATATCATAGATTATTTATCCAAAATGAAATGGTTGTATTTTATGAGGATGAAATCGGATGTTTTTGAGAAGTTTCAATAGTTCAAAATTCTTGTGGAGAATCATACTTCAAAAAAGATCAAGGTGTTGAAAACTAATAATAGAGGGTGAATGGAGGAGAATTCCGTGGATTTTGTTTTTGATTAGTTGTGCAAAACGCATGTATATATCAAAAAAAATACATACACACCTCAACATAAAGGATTTTTTGAATAAAGAACAGAACATTGATGGAGAAATCAAGAAGCAAGCTACAATGATGCATAAGTTTCACAAGAATATTGGGTTTAGGAAATCGACATGAAATGTTACCTAGTGAATACATCCCCGTCGATGGTTCCAATTCACAAAAATCTATATGAGGCATGGCATGGTTAAAGGACCTCTCTTACACATCTCAGAGTGTTTGGGTGTGATACCTCTGTGTATGTCCTAAAGCAAAAAAAGAATAAAAGTCAACAAGAAGTCAAAGAAGTGCATCTTCATCGCATACCATTATGGGATGAAATGATACAAGCTATGGAACCCAACAATGAGTAAGGAAGTCTATAGTTGATATTTGATATTCAAGGAAGTCAGGGACACTTCTAGGACTGAAGAAATAAAAATTGAAAAGGAATAAGAAAAGAAAGAGTTTGAAATGAACGACTAAATTCAAGATTCAATATAGTCGACCAAATATGACAAAGACGTGGAACAACAGACTCCAAATGTTAGGAGTTATGGTTGAGCAAGGTTACAACCATAATGATACAATCCACTCAATTCTCACTCTTCTTTTGTGCTATCTTTCATAGATGATGATCCCAGGTTAGTAAAGGAAATGCTCAACTCGATAAAAAGTAAACTATGGAAAATGGCCATGGAATAAGAAATGGATTCCTTGAAGAATAACAAAACATGGGATCTAGTCGCATAACCAAATGGAATGAAACCCATTAGCAGTAAATGGGTTTTCAAGAAAAAATTGAATATATGAGGTAAAGTTGAGAAGTACAAATATTTATTAGTAGAGAAATGGTATTCGCAAGTCAAGAGAGTAGACTTTAGTGAAAGTTAACTTCCATTACTAGGGTACTAATGTATTTAGTTGCAACATTTGACATTGAGTTAGAACAGATGGATGTAAAGACAACATTTCTTCATGGCGATCTTGAAAAATAAATCCATATGAATCAATTTGAAAGGTTTATAGTGAATGGAAAAAATGAGTTGGTATGTAAGCTTAATAAGTCCCTCTATTGTCTAAAGGATGTGGTATTAAAATTTCGATATGTATATCTAGTAGCTAGAGTTTGCAAGAAGTTAGGATGATCATTGTTTGTATTGGAAGAATGTCATTGGTCACTTCATATATATGGTTTTATATGGAAGTACATGTTGTTGGTAGGAAATAACATTTGTTTTATAAGGGAGGTGATACTACAGTTATCGTCTAAGTTCAACATGAAGGATCTTGGAGCAACAAATTTAATTCTTGGAATGGAAATAAAGATAGATCGAGTAGGTAGAAGACTCTACTTAACTAAAAGAAAATATGTTGAGACAATCCTAAAACATTCAACATATAAAAGAGTTGACCAGTCAAGGTCTCTATTCATGTGGGTGTCAAATTATCTACTGAACAGTGTCCTAAAACACAATAAGAAAATGAGTAGACATTATATATGCTAGTGTTATTGGTTGTCTATTGTATTTCATGGTATTTACACAACCAAATATTTCCCATGCAGTGGGAGTATTTAAAAGATATATGTTGATACCTAAAAAAAAGCACTCGACTGCAGCCAAGAGAGTGTTTAGATATCTATGTTGCACAAGGGATTATGCAATATGTTATGCTTGATAGCTTAAGAACAACAATGAAATGAATGTACATGGTTTTCTGAATTTCGACTAGGTTGGAGATATCGACCATAGATTAGATAACTAGTAGATATATGTTCAAGATATTCGATGGAATAGTTAGTTGGATGAGTATAAAGAAGTTGGTAATTTCACTATCGACTGCTACAAATGAATATATTGTATCCACTCATGTGTGTAAGAAATTTGTTTGGTTTCAAAGGTTATGTTCACGAAAAGTTGGATTTGAGAAACATGTTGTTAGGTTAGATTACAATAATTTGAGTGCAATATTGTCAGTGAAAAAGCCATCATATCATTTAAAGATGAAACACGTTGATGTTCAATACCATTTTGTGAAGGAGATGGTAGAGAACCATAGGGTGTTACTAGGAAAGATAAAAACAAAGAAAAATGTTGTAGACTCATCCACAAAGTCAATAAGAACAATGAAATTTTCTCAGTGTAGAGAAATGATGGGATTGGAATTCCTTCTTGAAGGAATTGAATTTATGTATCTCCTATTTATTCAAAGAAGAAAACAAGTGTATATTTTTGGGAATTTTATATTTCGATGTTGCATGTGGATCAACCGACAATGTTGATGGTTGACTAGTTTAATTCAACTATAGTTTAAGGCATAATATGGTGGAAGTATGGACAAACGACTGATTAGAAGTTGTTTGATTGAAGGAAAATGAATTGGTTGATAGGAAGTCAATGGAACGACCAAAAGGATCGATGGGAAATTGATTGAAAGTTGACCTAGTCAAGTCAACTATAACATAATAATTGGAAGTTGTTAATAATTTATGGGTTGTCATTACTTAGATTACATCTATAAATAAGATGTAATCGATATACATGATGTACAAGAATGTAAGAATATACTGTGAGGGGTATAGTGTACAATATGATCATGTAATGGAGTGTGATTTGTGGATTAGAAAATCATTGTTGTAAACCCTATTTGGAGTGCTTTACTAATAGATAACTCCTGATATCACTAATTTGTTCATTTTCCCAAGGTTAAGTTTTCAAGGTAATTTTCATTCTATGTGTTGATGTTGTTGCATGTCATTGTATTATATGAATTTGTTTAAAATATGAATCAAATTTTAAACTTGCTATTGCATAATACAATAATATGAGATAACACAAATCCACATAGAAACACATCGAAGATAGACACACAATATTTATATGGGAAACCCAAAATTAACCATAGCTCTAATACCAGTTAGTAGGATTTAAACAAGCATTAAAATAATTACTTGCAAAAGAAATAAATTTAGACAAGAAACCATTTAAGATAGACACACAATGTTTACTTGGAAAACCCAAAACCGAGAAAAAACACCATAATAGTTTTATTATCTCCCTTGACCTAAACCAACAGAGCCGAGCCAAATGAGCTAGCCACCACTCACCTCCAAGATACATTACAATAGAGCCTCCTAAATCCTTATTAAGGATTCTTTACATGCAATAACATGGGACAATACCATGGGTCAACAAAAAACCATGTGGCCAAAACTATGTGCTAGACCTCAACCACCTATGACTCATTCCCAAGTCAAGGTTAACCCTAACCAACACTAGTTGGTTTACTTGATCTTGACTTAGAAAAACTAGATGTTAAAAAAACATTTTTATTTGGAGATTTGGATGTGGAAATATATATTGAATAACTACAATATTTGATTAGGATCATAAAAGAAGATTTGTTTACAAATTGAAGAATTCATTGTATGCCTAAATTAGTCTCCCAGTACAAGAAGTTTGATTCCTTCATGATGAGCCAAAATTTTACAAGAAGTGACTGTGATTTTTGTGTTATTTTCAACACGTTAAAAAATAGTAAATTCATTATCTTGGTGTTATATGTTGATGATGTACATGTAGCAAGAAAAAATATAGTTGAGATCAATAGGTTACTGGCTTAGTTGACTAGAATCTTTGATATTCATGAAGTATCTAGGAGCATCAAAACAAATTTTGTGCATAGAAATACTTAAAAGAAAATGAAACATGGTAAGGCTTGATTATCACAACCAAATTATGCGAAGAATACATTTTTGAGATTTTGTTTGAATAAGGTGAAACTAATAAATAATATCCATTTGGATTCCCATATATTTCACCTGTAGTTGTTTTTGTTAATAGATACATGGAAAATCTAGGTAGATAGCACTAGGAAACCATGAAATGAGTGTTTCATTATCTTAGAGGCAAAATTGATTATTGTATCACCTATAATAATGGTTGTAGCGATTCAGTTTGTGGATATGTTGATTCATATTTTGTAAGTGATTTAAGGACAAATGAAGATCTACTTCAGCCTATGGATTTACTCTTATAGGTGGACCTATTTGGTGGATGTCAAAGCTTCAAGAAGCAATGACTTTAACCACTACTGATGCAAAATATATCTCTCTCATAGGGGTGGAAGGAGGCAATTTAATTGAAGGGTTTATTTTGTTAGTTTGGAAAAGTGCATGACAAAGTGAATGTATTATGTGATAGTCAAAGTGCCATCCATTTGGTTAATATTGAACATCTTATCATAATAAGACCAAGAATATTGTTAATGAATATCATTTTGTAAGATAGGTTATTGATGGAGGTGCAGTATCCCTTGAGAAGGTTCATAGTTAAGAAAATTGTGCAGACATGTTTACAAAACAAGTATTGTTATAAAAGTTGCAGTGGTGTTTGACTTCTCTTGTCTTGCATAAAAGGCGATAAATGAGCTCGGACAACGTATTAGATAAATTGTTGTAAAGGTGGTGATTGTTGGAATGGTGACAACAATAAACCATGGTAGAAATTCTATGGTAAAACCATAATTATATTTGAGTGATAAGAGTACAAATATATTTCCCATGGATGTTTCCTTTATTTTTTATCTTAGGATTTAACCACATAAATATATGTCATGTGGACTTCCATTATGTTATATTTCTTTCTCATTTTGTTATTTATTCTTTGTGAGTTCTCTTCGTTGGCTCACATTTATGCAACAAAGGATGGATTTTCCTAGTATTTACCATTGACATCATGATTCAATCTAGTCACCTATAACAACTACTAAATGGTGTTTATTCTAATTCTTCTTTGTCCTTAGTTGATGTGGCAGAGATGGAATGAATTTGCAAAGCAAAATCAATGGAGACTCCTTCCGAAACATCTAGAGTTAAGGGTGATCAAGGTACTATCAATTCCGAAAGAATTTGCATCTTCCCAATACAAGGGTGTGGGTTTGCTTCCCAATGGCACATTCCATTCTTTTCATGGTGTGCTCTTTTCACATTCATGTAGAGAATGGTAGGTTGTTTAAGTAAATTTGTGGAGCAATATATATGAGTTGGATAATTATAGGTATTAACATATTTTTTAGGTGATGCGTGCAAATTAATTACTACACTTTAATCAACAAATACAAGCCTAAATTATTAAGTTATTGATTATCACAAGTTTCAATCATAAATATAATTAAATCAAATTAATATAAAACTTACAATTAAATCAAGTTTCTTCATTGTTTTTTAAGTGGAAAATGAGCATTCTACAACATAGTAAAGAGAGATGTGTAATGCCTTCCCTGGTCATCCATAAGATAGTACATGTTTGTTTTAAAAAATAACAAATAATTATAAAAAATAAAATAGTGGATCAAATTAAATTTAAAACATTTAAAAATGACACACACTATATAAAATAAAACCATAAACATTGCATTACATACTTGAATAATACATGTATGAAAAAATTTAATCTCTCTCCATACTTAATAAATCTCTTTTAAGATGAATTTATGCTATAGTCTACCCATAATACTAGCTAACCATACGAATGAAATTTTGATTTGCTTTTTCACTTATACAGCTGAAAGTTTCATAAAGCATCTGTGAAATGTGTAAGGTCCATAAGGCATACCTATTATATATGAGTTTAAACATATCTATTATATAGACGAGTTTTTTTATTATTATTAAAGAAAAAGAGTTGTAGAGCGGGCTACAGCATATCTTTTATATATATATATATATATATATGAGAGAGAGAGAGATTTTAGTTTAAGCATATATATTATACATTAGTTTATGTTTAAAAAGAAATAAAAAATTAAAGAAAAGCAAGTTGTGGAGCGGCCTTCGGAGCACTGTCCGCTTCGATTCTGAAATCCTCGACTACCTAAT
Source organism: Pseudotsuga menziesii (assembly GCA_001517045.1). Classification (NCBI taxonomy): domain Eukaryota; kingdom Viridiplantae; phylum Streptophyta; class Pinopsida; order Pinales; family Pinaceae; genus Pseudotsuga; species Pseudotsuga menziesii. Next base: position 142,923 of record LPNX011146046.1, on the reverse strand, counting down.
TGCGCGGATAACACTGTTTTCTTCGTTTTTTTCCTTGTTGTTTTATGCCAACAAGGCGGCCGTCTTTCTATTCCAATAAAAATATGGAATAAAGAGCTACTGATCGAATGGTTTGATTATTTAGACATGTTTCTCTTTCACTTCTGAATGATAAAGTCTGTCACGCGCTTATGCCTTTTTCTATTCCATTAACAATGGCCCATGCGTCTTCTGCACGTTCGATCGTTTAATACCAAAATAGAAATATGCATAATAAAAAATTATGTGATCCATGCATGATGCGACATACACAAAACTGAATGATGTTGCAAGCTAGATATTCTTCCCGTACAACACGACGTGCACTCACGGTTGTCAAAACGTTAAAAGGTCTACGAATCTGGTCGATGGCTTCTCTACTTATAGGTAAGGGCAATGCCAGGTTTGGGTGTGGATTATTGCACCGATTTCATACAGAAACATGTGCTCGATAGTGCAAATACAAACGACATTCTGGCGTTCATTAGCATATTGCGGGTGTTCTTTGTTAACACATGGGATCACAGGCCCGTCCTAATTAAGCAATACCAATATCGTTCGCAGCCGTTAATTTCTACACCGCCACAAATTCTGAAATGTCATTCACAATCTTACGAAGTGGCCGCCAAAACTCCGAAGAGCCAACCACCGCCGCACTACTTTGATTTTGTCATGTTGTCAAGGTTTCAAAGGGGCAGCACATCCCATCAATTTCTGAAGGAGTTACCTCTGTCACAACTCATCAAATAAATATTGGGTAGAGTATTACATTGTTTTTTGAAGAGCCATTTTTTGAAGTGGTATTCATCGATGAGATTGTTGAAGAGGCGTTTATCGTTCCTGTTGCAGCTCATGAAAGGCAGAGAATTTATTAAATTCTGAAGAGACAATTTTGTGAAAGGTCAAGCTAAGCTCATGAAAGGCAGAGAATTTATTAAATTCTGAAGAGACAATTTTGTGAAAGGTCAAGCTAATTAATGAAGACCAACCGATCTCATGGTGTATAAATAACTATGTAATTTTGATTTTGTAATAGAGAGATATAGAGTAAGACATGGTGAGGAATACAAATTCTGAGTTGAGTATGAAATAAAGTTTCAACTTTGTAATCTCGCTGCTATGTTTCTCTCTGTCTTTATGAGTTTAAAAACTCATTGTTGAATATTTAAGTTTAAAATTTTGTTATAGCATGATAATTTTCTAAACGTATATGATTGACTGTGGAATGTTTAGTTTTGTTGTAGTAAGTTAGATTTCAGAATTTGCTAAAACAACCATTATTTATCAACGCACAAGTCATCAAAACATAGTTAAAATGTTTGCTGAAAAAATTCTGTTTATGAGTACTGTCAGTTGTAGCAACCAACTGTTACAGTCTTGTAGGTGTTAATTTGTGTTTCAAAGCGTAGTTTAAGTGTCGCTAAAACAGAGAGCGGCACTCCCTTGCCTTCCCACAATTGGTATTAGAGCCAAGTGTTTCTGATTTTTGTTCGTTGGTTCAATACTCACTTTGTGAATGAGCCGTGTGATTGAATGTTGAACAGTTTGTGTTTTGTTTGGAGATCTTGCTGTTGAGTCTTACTCGAGCGCCCTCTTCCTGTTACATAGAAAGAGAAGAAGTAAGTTCAGTTTGCATGTTCATCTCTGTGTTGGTAAGAGCTCCTGTGCTCCCTCAAATAAAGGTTGAGTCATCATTTAGCAGCTGAAGTCTGAATCGAGTGTCTCTTGTATGTTGGTTAAAATGTTCAAGCTTGGTTGTGGCTTGTGTATAGAGAAGAAAGTGTTGGAGTCCATGGATGAAGTTGACTGTATGCGTGTTCCCTTAGATAGAGGTTGATCAATTGAAATGAATACATTCTTCCTGGTTGAAAGCTCCCATATAGTTTAATGGTAGAGCACTTTGAAATCCACTTTTTTGGAAGTTTGATTGGTTTGAATTGAATACATTATGTGTGAAAGAGAATCGGGAGGCCATATCCAAAATTAATTTAAATTCTATGCAAGTATTTATTTGAAGACAGAAACATGGGGAAAAGTACAAGGATTAAAAAGATGAAGAATAATATTGTTAATGCAAAAGAAGTTGGGTTTTCCATAACAGAGATATTAGGAGAAACCACCGAGGAACCTGCTGAGGTAGAGGAAGTTCAAGAAAAGGTAGAGGATACATGGAGAAACATATAGTATCCATTGCCATATTTCTCAGGTATAACTTATGAATGTTGGTCAGTTAATATGAAAAATTTCTTGCATGCCAAAGTTTTATGGAGTTTTGTTGAGGATGGAGTTAAGAAACTCTAGGATAAGGAAAATGTTGCATTTTCCTTGTATTACATCCAACAAGCTCTGGATGATAATATCTTTTATGTAATTACTGAAGCAAATACAACTAGAGAAGCCTGGGAAAGTTTGAAGAGAAGTTTTGATGTAAGGGGGAGATATATGGCCGAGTCACATCATGTTAATATTTCAATAGACAAATTTGCATAAGCAGCAGAAGATAGTCAAATTATTTGTAAATCTCGTAATTGTGTTGATATATCAAATGATGACAATGATGTCGAAACTAAAGCTAAAACGAATCTAGAAGACAACACTGAAGATGTTGTATAAGTCACTGGATAAAGATGGGCTTGAAATAAACTACAGTAGTTATGTTGCAGAAAATGAAGAGTGTTTCAGTCATCCATTTGGTGCGCATAAGGAAGATGATAAAGTTTCATGTGAAAAATACACTCATGAAAATGGTGTATCTGATGATAGAAAAAGTGTTGGTGATATTTTTGAAGAAGAATCTGCAAAGACATTGAATGGTGTAGAAAAGGACAAAAAAAGAACAAGATTTCTTCTAATAATTTGTTTGTTAGTGATTGTGCAGGTACAAAGAAACAAAATGATGAACTCTTGGCTTATAAGTCAAATATTGAAGGTGAAGCAACTGCCAGTGTAGCCGTTTGTTCTTTGAATATTCCAATGATGTCTGTTGCTGATGACAACGATGAAAAAGGTGAAAATGAAGCAGGCAGTATCTGTGAAATTTCCCATGGAGAAGTAATGGTCAATGATGATCATGATGATAGAATGAAGACTACCATATCAATAGTATGTGAAGCAACAACAAAAGCTAAGAAAGATAAAGTGCACCATGTTGAAGTGCTTGAACTTGTTTATGAGTTTTTTGAAAATATTGATGATTTTAACTTTGTTGAAGAATTTAATAAGATAGTTGAAGAATGCACATAAGTTGTAGCGAATGAAATAGATAAAGTACAAGCAAAATGAATTTATAATGATGCTAGAAATGTTGATGATTTCGTGATTGCAAAAGTAGTGATAGAAAAAGAGTTGCATAATGATAACAATCAAAATGTTGTATGTTTTGTTGTAGACATAGCAGCTGAAATAAGGAATGATGTTCTTGATGAACAATTGAAAATTTTGGAAGAATGGATTGACAAACCAAGATATGATGATAAAGATGATAGTCTTGTTGTGGAAGAAAAAATGAAGAAAGTTGATTACCTTGTTGCAGCAACATAGTCATATTTGAATGAAGAGATAGTGACAACTCTCAAAGAAGAACAAAATGAAAAGAACCAATATGGTTCATAGTATGATAATTTATATAATGTTGACAAAATGTTTGAATTTGTATGTGAGAAACCAATCGAAGATGAAGAAAAATCCACTGAAGATGATATTGGAAATGATGAGTTTGATTTAAAAGAAAAATATTGCACCAAAGATTAATTGGTTGAAGAATCAGTTGAAAAGATCTTCATGTCATGGAGTCCTGAAGAAATTGGGAATTATTATCAATTAATATGTCTATAGAATGACATTGAACTAATTACTCTCGATGAATTCAAAGATAGCTTATGGGATCTTTGTATGCCCATGTTACAGTATTTAGAAGAAAAGATTTGGATTGAATTCCTTGGCATAGAGGACATTCAAAATTTGAATGATGACAAGCAATTTGAAGAACGTTTTGCAGTTGAAGTTGATCATAATGGATTCATGGAATTAAAGAAAACATTGAAGGTAAAGAAGATAGTGAAGATGAAGAAGCAAAAGTATTTTTGGTATTAAGTTTGGCTTTCTAAGATAGGTAATGATGAAACCGATGCTGAGAATTATGCAATTGAAATTATGATTAATGATTGGTTTGCAAAGTCCAAGGAGGTTGAATGCAATGGTCTTGATGCTGAAATAAATGATGAAATATTATATTTTGAACAACCAACCGAAAATGAGGAGAACAAGTGTCATGGATTTGTGAAGAAAAATGAGTTCATATTATTAAGATGTAAAGTAAAGATGAAGAAATGGTCGAAGCCTCGAATGAAGCAAGAACTGAAGAAAATCAAGCTAAAGATGAAGATAAAACAGAAAACAAAGTTCACATATTTCAAAGTTTGGAGTTGAAAGAAATAGAAAAGATGCACTCAGTATGTTCCAACAAAGAATGTGAACAAATTCTTGAAGTTTTTTTGATACTGATGTAAGCCTTACTGAGACTTAGATCAGCAGGAATTATAGTTTGAATGTTGTTTTTGTTAAAAACTATAGTTTCTTGTGATTGATGTATTTTGGGTGAAGTAATTAAGGGGGAGAATGTTGGCAGTGGTTAATTTCTTCACCACCACAAATTCTAAAATGTCATTCACCACCCTACTTAGTGGCCACCAAAAATATGAAGAGACAACCACCGCCACACCACTTTGATTCTATCATATTAATAAGGTTTCAAAGGGGCAGCACACCACATCGATTTCTAAAGAAGCAGATACATCCTTTGTCATAGCTCATCAAATAACTATTGGCGTAGAGTATTATATTGTTTTTTGAAGAGCCATTTTTTGAAGAGGTATTCATTGACCTATTCCAGCCAATCAGATTGTTGAATGGGCGTTCATCGTTCCTGTTGCAGCTAATGAAAGGGAAGAGAATTAATTAAATTCTGAACAAACAATTTTGTGAAAGGCCAAGCTAATTAATGAAGATCAACTGATCTCATGGTGTATAAATACCGATGTAATCTTGATTTTGTAATAGAGAGATATAGAGTAAGACATGGTGAGGAATACAAATTCTGAGTTGAATATGAAATAGAGTTTCAACTTTGTAATCTTCCTGCTATGTTCCTCTCTTTCTTTATGAGTTTAAAAACACATTGTTGAATATTTAAGTTTAATATTTTGTTGTAGCATGATAATTTTTTGAACATATATGATTGACTATGGAATGTTTAGTTTTGTTGTAGCAAGTTAGATTTTAGAATTTGTTGAAATAGAGTCTACTGAAACAATCATTATTTATGAGCGGAGGGGTAATCAAAAGATAGTTAAAATGTTTGTTGAAATAGTTCTGTAGATTAATGTTAGTTACAACTTAGCTACAACAATCCTGTAAGTAATTGATTTGAGTTTTATGGGTACTTTCAGTTGTAACAACCAGCTTTTACAGTCGTGTAGGTGTTAATTTGTGTTTCAAAGTGAACTTTAAGTGTTACTGAAACAAAGAGTGGAACTCCTCTTCCTTCCCACAAATATGATCAAGAGAATATTAGTTCTGAGGAACTTCATTAAAGGTTATTGTATGCATAAGTGTGTAATTGTATGGATGGTGCTTAAGCAATCCTTTAATTTCGATTCCTTTTCATCTTGTTGCCAACATTCTTACTCACACAGATTCAACTTGTTTCTTGTTGAGATTGTTATTTCTTATCATGGATTGATGTTGAGATTCAATCTGTTCAATAAGAAAAACAATGTAGGGTTATATGTTGCAATAGTATTTGCTCAATTTCCAGCAATATGTTGTCCATGTAGTCTCATAGGGTGAGTGCACAAAGTTGAGGTACTTTCTAAATTCAATGTTACATTCATGAATCCCACTCAAATTCTATAAAATTAAATCAAGTCCCAAGCAATTCCAAACCTCCTATACCTAGTCTGAAGCAATCCCAGGGCTCCAATGGTGAATGCCAAAAAGTGTAGGCCTTATGTAGTTCTAATTTAATGCACAAGCATTTTCTAAAACATGTTATATGCTGGAGTTTCAAGCCACAAAAGAAAAAATGGTGAAGTCATTTTGAGTGACTAGAGCTTGTATATCTTCCATCTTCGACATCAATCTTCCCATTTAGAGGTATTTATATCAAATTCCATCTTTCTAATTTATTTATTTTTAGTAATTTTTATGCCCTGAAATGAATTGAAACCATAAATTTCTTAACTTGTATGGCCTAAAAAAAATTTAAACCATAACTCCAATTATTTGTATGCCCAAAATAAACGAAAACCCCAATTTACTCATCAAAGTCAAATCATTTTCACTAGATGCATATATATTCATGAGCATCCCTATGAATCCAAACCAATATTCACAAGTATGCAAAGTTTCTCGTGTAAAGGGCAATGCTGCATACAACTAAAAAAATATTCAAGTAGAATTCATGTCTTCCCCAAAAATACATAAAGAAAGATGCTAAATGGTCTATAGAGTCCAAAACAATTCATGCCACATCAAATAATAACATATCAAAATACTTGCCAATACTGGGATTTAATTGATCAATAGCACAATTTTCCCCTCCTTTAGGTTCTAGCCCTTTCCTCTACCTAGAATATCAAAGTTGGTCAGACCTTATAGTTTTCATGAAACTTCATATACACGTGTTAAAATAAGGTAGAGAAGCTTCCCTCACTTAAGAAACATTTTCACTTGAGTGAAAGATACATTTTGGTTAAGGTCGAGACACAGAAGTTCAACAATAGGCTCTACCAACATCAATATAGATTGGGAGGTTGATGTGTTTGATTACATGCCAATCCCGTACTATCAGACATGATAGAATCCAATGGAAACATTGCTATCATAAAATCTTGAAAATTGGTAATTATGTTGAATTCTAGATCCCAAACCACTATACAAAATATACAAAGTTTCTCATGTGTATATAGAAAGAGTGCATACAACTAAAATAACATCAAGCGAAGTCCATATAGGCCCCAAATTACATATAAACAAAGATTCTAAATGGCCTATAGAGTTCATATATAAAAATACTTTCATATATTGGGATTTTATTCATCAATAACACCCTATTCCCCGTCCCTTTAGGCTCTAGCCCTTTCCTCTACTTGGAATCTCAGAGTTGGTCCTCCAAAGGAATTAGTCAACACCCTATAGTTTTGATGAAAATTCATAATAGACACCTTAAAATAAGGTAGAGAAGCTTCTCATTCATCATATACACATAGGAAATTTAATGTATGTATCTGACAATTGAAATTAATACATGTATACAATATAGATTTAGAATGAAAAAATGTTAATGTTTATTCTTTAGTGTAAAATTTGTTCAACATTAAATTTTAAATTTTAAATAGTTCATATTGTTATTTGTTGTACACTAGTTTCACATTTTTCATTGCTTAGAGATGTCATTATACTGTGTATTTTTTTAATGATATTTTTCTATTTTTTATTGCACTAGCTGTTATGAATCAAAATGTAGAGATATTGAGAGAAATTGGTCATTTGAAAGAAATAGGTGTTTCTTGTAGGGGCGCAGATGAACTACATCACTCTTTGGAAGCATCATTATATGTTATTGCTTAGAGATGTCATTATACTATGTGTATTTTTCTAATGATATGTTTTTGTATTTATAATTGTAGTGGCTATTATGGATCAAAATGAAGAGATATTGAGAGATATTGGTCATTTGAGAGAGACAAGTGTTGCTTATAGGGGTTGAAATGGACTCCTCCATTCTCTGAAAACATCATCAACTGTTATTGTAGATACTATCAGTTTCTCAAATGATTCATTATACAACATAACATCATATAGAGAAATAAAATGGAAAGAATACATCAATGGCTTGAGTTACACTGATGTGAAGAAGCTAAAAATAACCAAAGAGTATATATATTAAATTTTTAGAGTGCTTGGGACAAATGGCATTTCAAACAGTAGAAGACCACACATTTGAATTGAGTGGTACATTTTTCAACCATTCAGAGATCACTGGATGGATAGATGGTATATGGCTTTTAACATTCTCCCACACAACAATAGGGAAGTACTGCTATACTTTATTCGGAAAATGTATGTTGATTTTTCGATGGGAAAACATGTCAACTATTTACATATCTTGTGGTTTCAGGGTGCTCATATGGGGATGCCCAAAAACCATCCCAATGTTAGGGATATATATGTTTATCGATTGATACCTCCACCTTGTATCCAGCTACCGAGGCTAGATGTCCCTCATGCACATAATATAATTCCCCAAACACAAGAGGTGTTTCTAACACTAGCTCAGGTGATTGTATGCAACAACAAAACTATAGACCAGTTAATTTCATCTTCCTCAGGTGGGGTACAACCATTCAAACCAATGGTAGAGGACCCTCTAATGGTAGGGGTATATCAACATCCCATTAGATCAATCATTGAGCCACACATGTGCAAGTTGTGTGGTCAAGCCTACTATGGTCGTCGACCAACACATGGTACCTCTACAATTACTTCTACTCAGCTAAGGATATTTTTAAGACACTAATGTAGTTAAAAGTATGTTTTTCCATATTGTACACATATTAAATATTGTTAATAAATATGTTTTTCCAATTTAATCTTGTTGGAGCTTGATGACTCTATAGGGAGTGGTAGTGTACCCGATATTGTCGTATCTGAGGCGACAAAAACAAACACTAAGTTCATATTGTAACATTTCATTTTGTTAATACATGTCATTTCATTAATACATGTTAATTCATTAATATGTTAGATGGCGGTAAAGGTTTAGGCACCGCATTCTCAAAATGACATGGGAGACATTTATTTTAGTGCATTTCCCACAAGTAGCCTCTATCAGCTTTCTAGGAAGGTAAGTACATGGTTAATGACTTAATATTGTTCAAATTATTTTTTTCTTACTGTCCTCCTTTATAGATTTCTAATATTTATAATTTGAAATTTGAAATCATTATCCATCTCTATAGAGGGGAAAAAATTGCTAGTAGTGATCCCTCCCATGGGGGAGATATGTCCTAGCAAGAGGTAAGAATTACGACATGTTATTTTTTCAATACATATTAGTTTATCCATTCATATCCATGTATAACTATGAAAAATATCTATTATTACAGTAATAAATGCAAATCACTTCACCACCACTTTGGTTTGGCTCTCCCCACAATCCAAATGTAGAGAATGGTTTTGTCTACACCAGATGGCCCTCTTACGTAAAAATATTAGGTTTCCATGATCATGGACCTATTGATTCCATAGTAATGTACATAGACTTCAATGAAAGTTGTTGGTTAGCTCTCAATTCACTCCACAAGTTGTTTTTCTTAATGTTTTTTCGCATGTTTATAGCATCAGACTAAAGATTCCTCCATGCCATACCTTAGTAGAGTTATTGAGACTATCATTAATGTTGCATATACAATGGGAATAACTCACACAAATGTATGTATTTGAATATGTGTACATGTACAGTTCATTCATATTGTGTATGCACATGCATGATGTTAAGTATTTTAAAATTTGGTGAGCATAGCCTCACTCTAGTATGATAGTTCATGTTGAACCTATGGATCTACTCGCTACAGAATAAACCCAGTCTCCTGTGCTAGAGAATATTTTTTGGTGAGATGTTCATTAATTACAAAATTGATTAGTACTTTCCTATGGATACATGTTGATAATTTTTTAGCTAACTAACACGAGATATTTTATTCACAAAGCACCATTGCATAGAGGATTTCAACAAGGAGGACATGTCCACATGAATATATACCTTGTATTGATTAAATGAGTGTTTGTTATAAGTAATTGAGTCGTATTTTTAATTTTTAATTTTTTTAGTGCTTTCATATTAATTCACTTACTTAATAAAGAAATATGATCTTTTACTTGCACTCACTAGATATGCACAATGGTATTTGATAGAGGAAATATGCATCCCAGTCAAGAAGAAAAAGAGGAAGTTACAATTTTAATGTGTAGTCTAGGACATACATAATTTTGTTTACATGTACGTCATTGACCTTTTTTATACATGTACATTAACAGGCCCTCTAACAATCATATCTTTGTGTATTATAACTTCCAAGATATAATATATATTTCAAATAGTCTCTTGACATATTCATAGTTCAATCTTATGTTTGTTGTTCCCAATTTGTGATAGCTTGGATGATTGCATCGAGATATCAATTATAGTGTTGAAAACAATGCATAATGGCAACAATAAACATTTACAATGTTCATGACCATGATCCAATTTCATATACAATGTTAAATTGTATTAACAACAATTATCATTTACAACATATTCTTGACAACAATTGAATTAAATTAAATTGAATATGAAATCATGTGAGTGATGCACCTAATCCACACAATTTACTAACACCCACACTTAACCTACACAACAAGAAACTAATACAACTAAGTGATATGCATAAATTTTTAAGCCATATAAAAACTTAACAAGTGTGATAAACACACATAGGCTATAATATAGATTCTCATACACATGTGATGCACTCATGAAACCCATATAACACTCATATAATGAAATGAACATGGGCGCACACATAAGTTCAATGTAACAATGTCCTATCATACATGACCCTTGACCCCTAGATCATTAATCCCCTTATCATAATCCCTATTCACAACTCACCAACTATACTCAAGCCCTTTTTATCTTAACCCACTAACACTGTACTCAAGTGATATAGATAAGGAATAAACCAATGTAGCCCATGCACATGAATACCTAACCTACATAAGCACTTGTTGGACATATTAAAGGATGCACATAGATGCCACACTTATGAAACACACTTATTTATGCCACATAGGACATAATTATCTTTTACCTTGACCCAAACATCCCCTATACCACTAATCCACATAAGTTAATCCCCATTTATGGCTAATCCACTACCCTTAAAACCCCCAGCACATAACCTACTAAGGATCCTAACCCTAACCACCTAATTCACTTTGCAACATACCTAGCAAACATAAGCGCCCATCAGACATAAGCAACTAGCCCAACTAAGTGGAACACATAAGCATCTTACCCATATAAGAATTAAAAAACATAAAGGATGCACATAGTTGACACACTTAATTGATGCACTTGTGTGGCTCACATAAAAGAAATTGGAATCTAGAATAACGTATTTAATCTAAAAAATAGATGAGGTGTACATTAATTGTCTAAAAAAAACACATAGAGGTCATGCATGATCAACACCAAATAATAAACCATGTGTATGAATAACTTGAATACTTTACAACTGAATTGGATACTTTTCCAATTCAAATGAAAGATATTAGAAAAACCAACAAGATATTTTTTGCAAGTGGCTCATACAAAACTACAAGAACAAGTTAAGAAAAGTGACAAAGCTAGTAAGGGTCAAAGGGATATCATTGATGAAACATCACCTCCATTTTTTATTTAGAACTTTGAATTCTTAAAAATGACATAAATTACTCAAAATGAAAATATAGTAGAACAACAAGGACATGTCAAATGATTTGACACACTAAGTGCATAACTATATATGAAGAGTGTAATGTGGTAGGTTTGGCTTCCACTCTTCGAATGTGTAGTTCTAGAATCAAAATAAAAAATTTGCAAAGTTGACCCCTTCAAGTGCATAAAATGAATAGTCCCTTACTGAGACAAACCCTAGTTTCCAAAAATGTCTTATAAGGTGATATCTAGGGCATGGGCCCAGAGGACTTTCATGTCCCCATTCAAATAAGACTACTTGCAAATTATGTTTCACCAATCTACTAGTTCGCTAGGTTGAGATGGAGACGTAAATATTGTAATAAAGGGGCTATGGGACCCAAAAGGAATTTATTTTACCATATTCACATTTAAATGGGTCACATAAATGATAAATGATAAGAAAATTATGTGGCATGGGTCCATGAAGACACTTGGAAGCTTATAGAGCCTTTGGGTGGCTAGATTCCCCACACACTTGGAGTGATATTCATCCAAATTTGAACACATGGATAATGTAACATTATTGGAGGGTGATGTGGCATAAAATAGAATATAAATAGCCAAGGAATTCAAATTGGTAAAGGATATTAGCTCCCATGGATGAGGAGGACACTAGAAGACAATTTGTGCCACTTGGAAGGAGATTCCATGAACTCCATGACAACAAATGATGAAAGATTCTATGAAAAGTATGAAAAATTCAGACCTGATTACAGACATATGAAGAATATGACAAGAAATGGATAAAATTTCCACCAAGGGGTCTAGTTCTGGAGTTAGAGGCAACCATTCGAATCGGGGAAAGAATTAGAGCATGAAGAGGAAGACAAGTGCCATGAGAGTTACTAAACCACCTAGATGAGTTGGAGGAATCCCACGGAGGGAAATTCAACCTTATGAGGCCTCATGAATTAATAACAAAATATAATTAGGAATTATAGTGGATTTTGATCATTTTTTTAATTTTCCTTTAGCATTTTCGAGAGCTTTTTCTTGTCCATTGCACGATGAGAGTTCACTCTCGCTGCTTGTGAACCAATTTCGAGGGAGTTGGATTCCTTTGAAAGTTGGTTGATGGAGATTCCATTCAGACATATCATTGTATATTAACAAATTATTTTTAGTTATAGGATGATGGACCATACAGTCACATTCTCATATATTCCCCTATTCTCTCATTCACTCTTCTCCATTCCCCCATGCTCTGATGTTGAGGGTGCACTTGTTGGAGTGGTGCTTGTGATTTGCTGATTATATTTGATGAAAAAGATGTGAAATATAATGTATTTATCTGTAATATAATTTCCATATGATATGTAATTCTAAATATCATAAATAAATGTATGAAAGGATTTCATTCCCATGTTCTTGAATGACTAGTTTTCATGTATTTGGCTTCCATTTTGGAAAGAGTTGCATAAAAGATTTATATGAGGAAATTTATATGAGTTTGATGATGACTGGGAAGAAGTATATGATGAATGGTTCTGTAATTTTATGTACATATTCTCTGTAATTCAAAAGATCATAAATCCATGTGTTAAAGGCTTGCATTCCCATGAGTTCGAATGACTAGTTTTCATTTGTTTGGATTACATTTCGAAGGAGTTATATATATGATATGTATGAAGGAATTTATATGATGTTAAATTATTTTTAGGAATGAATATATATTATTTATATGGTATACATTCATCACTTCATGTTCTGAACTATTTCATGTACTTTTTATGAGTTAAAATGGAGGCTAGCAATGTCATTTCCCCCTAAGCAATTTTACTGAAAGTTGTCATACGAATGTAGTAATTTATAATAAGTTTTAAGAACTAATACCAATGATTCATTAAATACACTTATATATTATATTAATACCCATACTCTTTTCTCAAATTTTGGAGGTTCGGACTACATTTGGAGAACGAAAAGTGTCATCTACCCTTGAAGGTTTTAACATCGGTTTCCTAGTGTTTTTGTCCTTTTTTCCCTATGGAAAAAATAAATTTTCATAATAAATTGTATAGTGTATTATAATTAATATTATGAATTATTATGTCACAATACCCCTCAATATCTTCCATACATAATTTGAATTCATTTGGGTGAACTTGGGTTAACTTGGGTTTCACTAGTCTAAAGGTATAATTTGGCCAAATTTATGCAAAATTTAGTAACATGTAAAAATGAATTTATGATTATAAAATTGAGTATATAAGGTCTGTTATTATGTGTTAAATACCATAGTATCCCTCCATAATAATTTTTGGAAGGTTCGGTGGTGTTTGGAACCAAACCAAGAACGACTAGTTTATCACTTTTTCCTAGTAAATTTGCATTGTTTCTCCTTAACCACCAAAAGGTTGGGGAATTATAAAGTCACATAAAAATTATACATAATACAAATTTGGATTTTTTAATACTCACTATTCCATTTAATTATAAATTTGGGACCATTTGGTGAAAGTTGGAATCCCCTAGAGTCCTGACTAGTCAAGGTTGAAAATGCCCAAATTGTAATTTTCTCCAAAACTCCAAAAAGGGAAATTACAAGGACATAGGTACCCTTAGTATTAATTCAATTTATTAATCCCAATAGAGTAAACCCTTGATTGATCCAAGACATGATGATAATTTTATGGCATGTTGAAGCTCATATATGAGGTTTTCAGGCACACCTGTTGAATTGCTACTGTGGGAAGAGAATTCCAACTGTGCAATAAAACTAGGCTCTAGGATGTCCTACAGGTGTCTCTAGGAATATTAAACATGGGAATGCTATCCATAATTTCTCAGTCGATGAATTTTGAAAGTTAACCTCTATGTGAAAAAATTGTAGACTTCCTTAGTGAGCAAAGCCCTAGTTTCCAAAATTTCCCTATAAGGAAACATATAAGACATGGAACTAGAAGAGAAGGGTACCCATAGAATTAATTCAATGTATTTATTCTAGAAAAGTCAATGGTTCATCAATCCAATCCATATTTCTCATTTTATGGCATGTTGAAGGTCGCCTCTTAGAGGCTTTCAGGGACACCTGCTAAATCCCTACTAGGGACATCAAATTCCAACCATGTAACAAAAATAGGTTCTAGGAGGTCCTGTAAGTGTTTCTATATAGGTTTCACATGGTAACACTAGCTACAAGTTCTGGATCAAGGAATTTGTAAATTTTTACCCTATGTCCAAAAATTACACAATCCCTTACTAAGAAAAATAAGAGTTTCCAAAATCGACCTAAAAGATGATATCTGGGCCATGGAGCTACAGGAGAGAATCAATCATAGAATTAATTTTATGTCCTGATTCCAGTGGAGTTTATAGTTCATCAATTTGATAGACATCCCTCATTTTATGGAATGTTGAATGTCACATCCTATAGGCTTTGAGGGACACCTATTGAATACCTAACATGGGAATACAATTCCAACCATACAACAAATATGGGTTATGGAAGGTACTACAAGTGTGTTTAGGACGATTCCACTTGGGAATTATAGCCACAAGTTCTTGGTAAAGGACTTTGCAATGTTGACCACTATGTGCAAAAATGGCATAGTCGCATACTGAGTGAAACCCTACTTTTCAAAATTTACCTAAAATATGATCTATGGTCCAATGACCTAGAGGAGAGGGGAACTGCTAGTATTATTTGACTGTCCCAATTCCAATGAAGTTGACGGTTCATCGATTCGAGACATGCTCCTCATTTTATGGCTTGTTGAAGCTCATGTCCTAGAGACTATAAGGGAAAGATGTTCAATCCATATTAGGGGCATAGAATTCTAATCATGAAACAAAACTGGGTTCTAGGAGGTCCTACAAGTTTTCATAGGAAGGTTCCACATGGGAATTCTAGACACAAGTTCTCGGTTGCAAAGTTGATATCTATGTGCAAAAATTGCATAGCCCCATTACTGAACGAAACCTTAGTTTTTAAATTTATCCAAAAGATTATTTTCAAGACATGGACGTAGATAAGAGGGGAACCCCTAGCATTAATTTGATGTATTTGTTCCAATAGACTTGACGATTCATTGCTATGAACCACAGTTGTCATTTTATGGCATATGGAATCTCACCTCCTAAAGGCTTTCAAGAACACCTATTGAATTCCTACTAGGGGCAAAGGATTCAAACTATGTAACAAAAATGGGTTTCGGTAGGTATTGTAAGTGTGTCAAGGAAGGTTCCATATGGTAACACTAGCCACAAGTTATTAGTCCAAGAATTTGCAAAGTTGACCCATATGTGAAAACATTACGTAGTCCCTTATTAATTGAAACCCTAGTTTCCAAAATCAACCTAGAAGATAATATCTATTACATGGACCTAGAGGAAATGGGAACTCTTGGAACTATCCCTATCTCCTGAATCCAATGGATTTGATGGTTTTTCAATTGAATCCATGCTCATCATTCTATGACATGTTGAATCTCACCTCCTAGAGGCTTTTAGGGACACCTATTGAATCCCTACATGGTGTTAGAGAATAATCCACCTTAGTACTAGAGTCTTAGACCTTAGGAATATTTCATTTGCATTCATGTAGTGATTCCATCATTTAGAATTAGGATAATTGGGCATGTACTCATAGTTGAGGCACTCCTGGTTGATCATTCTGCACAATTGAGAAGCTCTAGGTTGATCATTCTACACAATTGAGGTGCTCTAGGTTGATCATTCTAAATACCCATCCACCCACATTGATTATAGTAAACCAAAATTCACCCCATCCCCAATTTCATGGATTTTGTTTGAATTGAGGCACTAATGCTTGGTTTAGGTGGTTTTTGGCCTTTCTTGGGCATTAATTTCCCTCCTATAGAAACTCCCACTCACCTATGTTCTCACCCATTCTTGTCATACCTCTAATTATGTCCCATCATTCCTTTCCCATGTTCACACATGTATTCATGACCATTAAGGATGATTAGGAGGCTCATTGGTCCACCTATGGGGGTTTGAGGGTCAAATATTTAGCTGACACTTGTATGCATCCAGATGCCCTCCAAGGCCTCATAATGTTTCCCTATTGTACTATATACCTGATCCAGACATTTTTACATGTTGGAAAATCATAATAATATATGCTATTGACCTCATGTGTGTATGCAATTTTTACTCTTTCAGCTATTTTATGCATGTTTTGTAAACAATATCGAATTGTTAGAGTTTCTTTGGCTCATAGATCCATATATGAATCAATTATCACATGGTATTAGAGATATTTGGAGCTTCCATCAAATATAGAGTGTTTGAGTTGCTGTTAGAGGGATTCTCCAGATAGTTTCGATTGTTTTTCATTGCATATACATTCATGATTTTTCCACCAAGAGCACAAGACGGATTGGAGAAGAAACATGTTTTTTTGACCCCATTCAACTATTTCAAATAGAAGGAAAAAATGGTGATTCAAATGAGATTGAAAGGCCTGTACAGGGTCACCATGGAGACAGAGGTCGAACCAAACTTTGTTGTTGAGAAATCGAAGTTCTTCAACATGCTTGATGAAGCGTTTGGAATTATTTGTCTCAGCAATACAAATGAATTTCTATTCCATGTAGTTAGTATAGCTACTCCCAACAAGGTGTGGCTCAAGCTTGAATATTTTTTCAAGAATATTGATGAGATGGGAGGTCGCCAACTCGAAGTTGAGCTCATCTCCCTGAATCCAGCTCATTTTGAGACAATCCCAAATTTCATCACCAAATTCAAGTCATTGATGCTTCATCTAAATAAATATGAAATAGAGAATAAGGAGTAGCAGCCTGTATTGTCCATACTTTAAAATCTAGGGCCATAATACTATGTGATTGTAAGCACATTTCACTCTAGCAAGCTCACAACTTGAAACTGGTGCATGACTGCATTGGTCGAGTTAATGGAGTCTTTAACCCAAGAGAAAGATATGATAGTGTAGATGGGTACCATCAAATCCATTAAAGACCAAGATCTTTCTGCAGGGATTTCAAAGCCATCCAAAGGAAAGAAGAAATCTAAGGATTCGAGGCAACAAGGCAAGAATAATAAATACAAACCCAAATATTTAGATGGGGGTTTGAATTCTTGCAAGGATAGGGACAAGAAGAAGCAAGAGAATACCAAATGCACCTACTTTCACAAAGGGTTTCATCCATAGAGTGCATGTATGAAAAATACCATATACATCATAGGCACAACTATTGGTTAAGAATGACATCCTAGCCCTGGAGGGCACAAGGAAGAAGGATGGAGGTTTAGGATTAGACAAAAAGGAGAGGTGTGATGCATTGGTTTTTGGTTCTTCAGACTCTTCTTCCTTCATTATTTATTTGGGAGATTCAAGGCACATGACCTATGTAAAATATTTCTTCACATCCATGTATTCTGACATTGGCCCAACTGTTTGAATGGGTGATGATTTAGATATCCAATCCAAAGGGATTGGAAAGATTGATATTGAATATGGGTATTTCACTAATGTTTTGTTTGTACCATATTTGGTTGTGAACCTACTCTCAGTGTATCAAATGACCCATACTGGTGAAGCCAAGAGAGTAACATTTAATCTAGACATAGTGGAGATAGCAGAAATCTCTACCAACATGGTGGTGGTATTGGGGTTAATTGATCATCAAATTAGGATGTACAAATTCTCTCATTTCATTTCCTACTCCAGAGGGAATGTGCTCCTAAATCATTCCAATTGGACAAGAAATCCATGGCATGAGAGGTTCGGAAATATAAACTACATATAGCTCGAGGAATTGAGAAAATAAGGCATCATGGAAGGGATTCCTTCTATCAATATCTCTAATGGAATATGCATTGGATGTGTGGTGGGAAAGCATCCAAATCGCAACTATGAGAAAAGGAAAGAAATGAGAGCTACTAAAGTGCTTGTCTTAGTGCATTAAGATATTATTAGGCCTCTTCCTACACCTTCATATGGAGGATCAAGGTATGTCTTGACCTTCATAAATGATTTCTCAAGGTTTTGTTGGGTTTACTTTCTCAAACTCAAATCTGAAGTCTTTGATACTCTTAAGCTTTGGAAAGCCTTGGCTGATAATCAGTGTGGGAACAAGATCAAAGTACTTAGAAATGAAAATGGAAAGGAGCATGTGAACAAGAGTTTTCAGCATCTATGAATAATGTGCCATCCAAATGTAGAATTCACTCCCCTACATGCCATAGCAAAATGGTGTGGTAGAGCGCAAGAACATGGCTCTTAGGGAGATGGAAACCTGTATGATTGAAGTGAAGGATTTGAATCCTAAGATATGGGTTGAAGGCATAAATTTTGATGCATACATCCAAAAATAGATATCCTCAAAAATCACTGAATGGAAAAAAACCATATGAAGCTTGGTTTGATAACAAGATAAATATTTCTCATGTAAAGAGTTTTGGCTCAAAGGCTTGGGATAGGATTCCTTCAGAGAAGAGAAAGTCCTTCCAGCCTCAAATAAAGGAGTGAATGATGTTTGAATATAATGAATATGAAAAGGGATACAATATATTTTATCCCTAATCTCAAAACACCTTCATGGAAAGAAGTGTGCAATTCGAAGAAGAACTTGTGTCAGAGCTCGAATTAGCACCGGGGGAATGCTCTAGTACTCCACAACAAGATGATGTAAGTGATGAATTTTTCTATGATATTTATTATATTTATGATTCTTATATTTCTGAATATGATGATCAATATCATGGATCACCCATTCAGACCAAATGGGCTGATAAAACCATTCAAGCAGCTAGGGATTTGGCTGGAAATCCACCAGATCCTAGAAAGACTAGAGCACAATTTCACATCGATTTCTCTACAACTGAATTGGTTCTTTCTAAGAAGTGATTCATTATGATTTGATATGATCATAAATAATATCAGGAATCATCACTTTGCCCAATATGGAAAAAAACCATGCAAGAAGAGTTCAACTCATTACAGGAAAATGAGACTTGGGAATTGGTTCCCTTTCCCTCAAAGAGGAAGCTAGTGCAATGCAAATGGGTCAACAGGATCAAAGTTTCTCATGATAGGCATGATATAAAGTATAATTCCAGCTTGGTTTCCAATTTCTTCTCTCAATTCCAATGAATGGAATGTATAGAGACATTTGCACCGGTTGCAAAGATGGACTCTATCAGGCTAGTTTTAGCCATTGGTGCATCTAAGCACTGGGAGGTTCACCACATGGATGTTAAAAGTTCATTTATTCATGGTGAAATTCAAGAGGATATATATATGAATGAAACATAATGTTTCATTGGGGTTCCTTCACTTGTATGTAGGTTAAATAAGTCACTCTATGGCGTCAAGTAAGTCCCCATGGCTTGGTATGCCAAGATGGATAACTTTCTGCTTTCAGTTGGATTTGAAAAATGAAAGTATGATAATAATGTTTATTTGCAGAATATTGGTGATGTATTTCAGGTAATTTTACTCTATTTTGATGATATTTTGATTATAGGTATCCGCACCAAATAAATCAGGTCATTAAATTCTTCATTGCACAATGAGTTTTCCATAACCGATCTTGGATTGTTGAAACAATTTCTTGGTTTGGAACATGGGGGATTCACTTGTTGGCCAATATCCTATCACGTTATTTCATATTGTGGGTTTTAAAATTATCAAAAATTGAACCAATATATTGCAGGTATTGGGGGGATGAGGGGTTTAAGGTGGGGGTGGGTAGGGTAGTTTATAAAGATTGAGGTATAAAAAGGGGTGGGGAGGATGTTTTAAGTATTGGTAGGGGGTTTCAACAAAAATATTTTGGGTCAATATCTCTCAAAATTAAGGGTATTATTTAATATCCCACGATCGCACGTGCTATGTGAGAGGTTCACTAACTGAAGTCCCCGTGGTTTGGAAATTGAGCAATATGAACAAGGGATCAAGTTAAGACAAAAAAATTATGTTTCAAACATTTTATTTAAGTTTAAAATGAATTAATGTAATGCATACAAGTTCCCATTCCTTTCTAGTATCAAACTAGGTGATTTTTGTGAGCCTCCATTGGCGGACAACTCATTGTATAGACAACTAGTCAGGAGTTTGTTGTATCTTACACATTCTTGATCATATTTTGAATATGGTGTAGGTTATTTAGAAATGTATATGCATAATCCTCATGATATCCATTTGAAGCAATCCAAGATGATCCTTAACTATGTGCAAGGAACCAAACTCTTTGGGGTACACTATGTTGTTGGTTTTCCACGAGAAGTAGTTGGATTTACTGATTTCGATTGGGTTGGTGATCCCATTAACATGAAATCCACTTCAAGTTATGTATTCATGATTTCACATGATCCCATATTCTGTTAAAGAAATAAACAACACACCATACCCTTTTTTTCAGCTGATTCCGAGTACAAAGGAGGAGTGAACGCATCTACACAATGTGTGGTTGCAAGCTATTCTTCTGGAATTTTGAGTTGCATTTGATTCACCCAAGGTCATTTGGTTTGAAAATAAAAGTGAAGTAAATATTTACACATATCTAGTGCAGAGACAGAAGAACAAACACATTGAGATATACATTCACTACATCTGTATCTTTGTGCATGATCAGGTGATAGCCTTGTAGTATTGCCCATCTGTAGAGCAAATTGTTGACATTTTCACCAAGTGCTTCATAGTGAAGACATTCACCTATTTGAGATTCCTTCTTAGAGTGGCTGATATATGGTGATGTCTACCATTCAATTTAATATGTTTGGATCCATGACCATTTTTAAGGGGATGTTTTGTTCCCTTGTGGTTTTCCTCCTTACCTTGTTTCTATGGGAAAATAAACTTTTCTGTTATATCAGGTGACCTGAGCCTTTGTTTCCAAGGCCTCCATGATATTTTTGGTTACATTTTACTAATTAATGATTAATAGGGGGTTTTATACGATAATAAACCTTAGTAACATAGTCTTATACCTTGGGAATATTTCATTTGCATTCATGCAGTGATTCCATGGTTTAGACTTAGGGAAATTGGGCATTTACTCATAGTTGAGGCACTCCAGGTTGATTTTTTTTATAACCTAGAAAACCACATTGATTATAGTTAACCAACATGTGCCCCCCGTCCCCAATTGAATGTATTTTGTTTGAATTGAAGTGTTAGTGCTTGGTTTAGCTAGTTTTTGGCCTTTCTTGGGCATTTATTTCCCTCCTAGAGATACTTCCACTCACCCATGTGCTCATACATTCCTTTCATACCTCCATTTATGTTCTAGCATGCCTTTCCAAAGTTCATACATGCATTTGTGACTATTTGGAATGATTAGAAGGATCATTGGTCCACTTAGGGGGTTTGAGGGTCAAATCTTGAGCTGACACTTGTATGCATCTAGATGGACTCCAAGGACTCATGATTTGTCCCTATTGTACTATATAACCAATCCAAACATAGTTTCATGTTGGAAAATCATAATAATATATGTTATTGACCTCATGTGTGTGTGCAAGGTTTACTCATTCAACTATTTTGTGTATGTTTTGTAAACAATATCAAATTGTGAGAGTTTCTTTGGATCCTAGATCCTGCCATTAACCAATTCTCACACATGGGTCATAGAATTCCAACTGTACAACAAAAATAGGTTCGAAGTGGTCCTGCAAACATGTCTAGGAAAGTTCCTTACAGGAACTCTAACCACAAATTATTGGTTAAGGAATTTTCAAAGTTGACCTCTATGTTCAAAAATTGTACAATCATGATGTCTTGAATGAAATGGAATCGATGGCTCGTTAATAAAATCCATGATCAACATTATATGGCCCCTTACAATTCACGCCCTAAAGGTTTTCAGGGACACATGGTGAATTTGAGCCTAGGTTATAGAATTCAAAGCAATTAGTAGAACTAAGTTTCGTCAGCTTCTACATGTGGGTTTGGGTAGGGACCACATTCTTACACTAGCCACGATATCTTGATCAAGGTATTTCCAAATTTTACCACTTAGTGAAAAAATTAAATTACATATAACTAAGCAAAACCCTAGCTTCTGAAATCGTCAAACAAGGAAACTTTTAGGGTATTGACCCACGAACGACAATGACCCTTAAATCCAATGTAGTTGATGATTTGATGTTCCAATATAGGATCATAATTTTATGGATCATTATAACTTTCAATATAAATCAGTTTATTGACACACAGTGAATCTGATCTTGGGACATAGAATTAAAACCATGAAGCAGAACCACATTCTTACAGTGCGGCCACATCCAAAGGAGCCAAAAACCTATGTGGGAGATGAAAGATCCCAATTATGTTGTTTGGTTTCTATTTTGACCCCCCAATCCAAGAATGTTTGTGTGTTCCAACGAGGAAAACCATAGTGTCCTATCTAGATCAATAAATGGTGAATCCAACCATGGGACTCATGAGAGTTAGTATCCCCTACATGTAATCTGATGCCCAGAATATAATGGAATCAACTATTCTCAATAGGATCCAGACTTTTTGATCTATGTCTGTTAGCAAGTATCTCCTTGTATCCATTTAGTGACACAATCCCAATTGGACCTAGGGAAAAGCTGTAAAGGTGTGAATGTTTGATACTAGATATTGGTCAATGGTGACATTGAATAAATATGTTACTGATTAGTCAATGATTGTTAGTGGCTACAAACTAGGGTTTCTAGGATATTGATTACAAACTAGGCTCTAGGCTATAAACAAGGTTTTCTAGGGTTTAGAATTTTGACATGGGTTTAGGCTACAAACTAGGGTTTCTAGGCTAGTATTTGGAGGCTAAGGTTTCTAGGATAGAATTCACTAGGGTTATTGAGCATGGGAAGATTTTTATACCATATTTTAACACCTCCATTAGGAAGTGTCATGAAAACATGGGGTGTTGACTAATCTCCTTTGAGGAAAAATTTCAAGATTGAAGGTAAAGCAAGGGAATATATCCTAGAGGGAAATACAACCTATGGTTTCTTATACTCTTGTGCATATTTGTAGAAGAATTATTTATACACAAATGGATGCACATGAATATATAGGTATATGGATTTTTTTGGCATGCATATATAGTTGTAGCATGATTTTTTTCGAATCCTATGTATATTTGTGCATAATGGTTTGGATTCAAATGGATGAGCAAACTAGGGTTTTTTGGAATCTTATGCATATTTGTAGCATAATGGTTTGGATTCAAATGGTAATGGACGTTTCTATGTCTAGATTAGGTTTTTAGGTTTATAGATTAGGTTGTTAGGGTTATATTTAGGTTTCTAGGGTAGATTCGGTTTCTAAGGCTAGTTAGGTTTCTATGTTTGTAATTTGGTTTCTACATTTCTAAATTAGCTATCTAAGGTATATTTTTGTGGATGATGGATGAGAATCGTATGGTGTACTTGTAAGAAGAAAATGATGAAAAAGGGTGTGGTGTTGGTGACAACATGGGTAGGAAGAGGATGGTGGCAATGTCCATGGTGGAAATAAGCATGGTGTCAATGCAAAATGATGGTGATGATGAAAATGGGAATCAGGATAGTTACAATGAGAATAGGGATGATGATGGAATAAATGAGGATGAAAACGGGCACACAGATGCTTATCTTAAGGTTGAATTAGATGGGAGTAAACAACAAATACAAAAAATACTATGCAATTTATCAAGTTGTATAAGTATATGGAATTTATTAATCGATCAAGATAGCAATGTTTGGCTACAATGATCAAAATATTAATGCCAATAATTAATAAGACCATGAAAATATCATAACATACATGTACACCACATACTTAAAACATAGTACACATTATAACATGCATACCACATACATGAATACCTACCTATGGTCATTCCAGTATACCATGGTGATCACCTCTAATACCAACAATATCCTTTAACCTCTCATTCTTAGAGTAAGGAAAGAAGTATCGTTATTTCAAAGATTTATTCCTTGGCATTGTTTTTAGCTAGAGGTTTCTTCCAATACATGAGTTTGTATAATGGTATACAATATGACTTGGTCTATAATTTTAAAATACATAAATAAAAAAATTAGTGTGTGGGAAACCTATGTCAAATATTCTCCTTTGACAAGAATCAAACTAGCGAGAAAATCATTTCCATTGGAGTCCCTTAATGAGCCATTGAGGGTCTACTTCCTATCCAAGAAATGTTCCATCCAATAGTTGATGTACCATTCATTTTTTTTCAGGCAAATCACTGTGTATATGTTCCATGTAAAAATAAAGTTCCAACATATAAGTTAGCTAAATAAACATTGTCAAACATTTCAAAATTATTAACATATTAGTCAAACCTTGTTGTACAAGATATAATATGTGGTCATAGTCTTGTGAAATACTTGATTAGTACTCCTCCAGTTGGGATAATTCTATAATTATATGTCGACCATGGGGAATGATACATGATCCTAGATATCAACCCAATATCCCATTCACCATCACCACATCGAGATCAAAAACAAGAGAGTTTCATTGCATAATTTCAACTATATCATTTTCTGACGTTGTAACTTAATGAAACGCATGAGTTCCCTAGATAGTCTTGCATTATAGGTATGATCGATATACATCGAACACCTCCCAAAAATATCTATGTACATGTGGTTTCATGTTGACTGGTCTTATTTCCTTCTTACTCCCTCCCCCATGAATGAATAACACCATTCAACAATGATATTTACATCTTGAATGAGAGAAACTATTGTGAATTTCATTTATTTCCTACGTAATGCAGTATTTATACAACACCTCCTCCATCATATTCCCCTTTTCCATGTTCAGTCTAAAAATAGTTCCCAATATGTGGAACCTTGTTACTTTTGTGTGGCATACACAACCATTGGAAGACACGATATTTTTAAAATTTCCCCGCACAACCATCTGAACAAATCCAATATTATTCCCTTTGTATACTGTTATCCTTCAAGTGATTATACGACACTTGAAATTTGTCTTTTACAAAATCCAAGTCATGACACATGTCGTCACTTATGTAGAACTAATAGTTCTTCAATATAACCCGATTGTCTTCATTATTATCTCCCCCATCTCTATAGGTGATATGGACCATTATGATGACCTAGGCTAAGTGATAATATTGACTCTGAATCTTGGTTTGTGGTTGAAGACGGTAGTTTTGTTAAAAATTGACCAGTGATAAGATAGGCCCAACAGGAAATGTATCCTTGCACATTCTAAACTGATCATCTTCCTAACAAGCAACATGTACATGCTTTACATACTATTGTGTCTTTTCAAATATTTCCTCCATGATTAACAAACCTATACCTGGAATATAAAAAATAAAGACATCTATCAATATATTAGTACATACAAAATTGAAATCTAAAGAAAAAAACAATATTCAAGAACTCGTTACTAACCTTAGAAGTGACTAGTTCTAATTTTTTTATTTCATTCCCTCCATCAATATCATATGTGACGTATTTGAATGACTACAAGTTCACCTCATTCCTCTCAAGTTGATGCTCATCAGTCACATGTATGGATTTTTCCAATAATGGCATTCGATTGCACCATGCGCATGTCCCATATACGTAAGATATTTGGTAAAATGTGCAACTTTCTGGCCTTCTACACAAAATATTATGAATCAGTTACAATGTAATTGAGCATTTATGAACAANATACACAATATATATATATATATATATATGTGTGTGTGTGTGTGTGTGTGTGTGTGTGTGTGTGTGTGTGTGTGTGTGTGTCATAATAATAAATGTACTCAATGTGCTATTGACAACAGCAAGTGTTACAAGTTGTGTTTATTTTAACATAACATGGTTTGCATTTCCTAAAGGATACTTGGTCCATGTTAAGTTCATTATGTTAATGCCTAAATATCTCATACACACTATGTGTGTGTGTCATAATAATAACCATACTCAATGACAACAACAAGTGTTACAAGTTGTGTTTATTTTAACATAACATGGTTTGCATTATTTGAAGGATCTTTGGTATAAGTTAAGCTCATTATGTTAATTCCTAAATCTCTCATATAATTATTTTTCTATCATGTCTAGAAAATGATTAATGTGGGTTTCATGAACCCTTGAACCCCTTTTAAATTTTAGTACATTTTTTAGTTGGAAGAAGGTTTAGTGTTGTCATGCCAAAAATATTGGACCAGTCCTTTAACTGCATCAATGAGCTTCATATAAGAGCATGGAAACCTACCGATGAATTCCCATACATCTGTTTGACCATTTTCAAGTTGTTATCTTCGAATTCCAATAGCTATGGAGTGTTTTGAAGTGCTTAAGAAGATGAAAGGCCCTAGTGATTTTGTCGATGATTTATTGTGAGAAAACACGCCGACCCACATTTCAATCCTTTGAACAATATTTCTTTCCAATTGTACTAAATGCATATAATAAATTTCTAACAATATAAGAACTTGGTTCATAATTATTTATAATATTTATCCTTAACTTTCTCCTAATAACAATCAAACACCTAAATTTTAATAATGATAAAAATAGTCTACATTAGTATCTCCATCACATTTATAATCAAAATAGTTGACAAGTATCTGTTGAGTTTTATGTGCAATGTTGCATTGAAATAGCATACCTTGAAGAAAAACAATGATACATTCATCAGTATGTATATGTTTCAGTGTTCTTCGACGTGAATTTGATAATGGAGGTAGGGATGTTGGAACTGTACCTTGTACAATATCACCCAGTTGGTTTGGGGTTTCAATAGGAGATTCATGTCCTTCTCCCTCTTTCTAGAAGGTGGATGGTAAAAATGGGAATCCTCTTGGAAAGTCCCAATAACATTTTCTTCTTTGAGTATATGTTTTCCATGCAATGTTTCTCTAACTTTGTCACTTATATATCCATAAGAGAGTAAAAAGGCAATTGTTTTAGGTGGCCTTGATGTGCACCTACATTTTACTCCTTGATAAGTTCCATATAGTTTTTGTTCATCAACTATTGTGGAAATTTAAGGACCCTCAAGTGAATGCTTCTATATTTCTTATTGTGTATTTGTAGGAAGAACCACGTGGCATCCTCTACAACTAGACTTGGTTGAGTGTCGATAGAGCGTGTTCAATTGGTCATGTCATTTCGTTTATTTTCTATAATTTGTTCAAGGATTTATTTGGGTATCTCATTCATTGTTGATTTTATCTCTTGATTGTTTGGATTACCCATCACCATAGTGATCAATGATCTATGATGCTCCTCAATTTGATATTCTCCAAGGTTAGTATTTTTCTTGCCCAATTGTGCCTATAATCCAACACGATGATCAATGAAAAATATTTCCTTTGATTCTCCTCAATTGCCAAAAAACTAATGGTGGATATTCTCTATGTTTATATTCTACAGGATATTATTCAAGCTTTATAAGGTTAGGAATATCTTCTCTGTAACATAATCGGTGACTCCAGTGGAGAAGTCTCCTTTTTATTGGGTTTTTTTGGGTGCATTTTTTCTTGAAGCAGTTTCAGTTTCTTTGAGCATATGTGCTTCTTTTAATTTTACATTCATTAATTGGTAGTTTACTTGAGTGATTTGACTTTAAACTTATTTGGTTTCCTCTTTTACTTGATATACACTGGTTATAGTGTTGATATTCATCTGTACACGCAAGTTGTCTATGTATAGATCGGGTACATACAATGATGTTTTATGAACAATCACATACATGTCAAATTTTTCTCCGTATCTTGGCTGGAATGATTGTTGGGTAAATTGTGAGTGTTGGTGAGTCTTCTAAGGTCCTTATTTTGTTTGTTGATTGCTTTTATAATGACTGGAAACACCCTATTTATTATTTTTTTATGAAATTTGTTCTGGTCATTTTCAACTTTTTGTTTTTCTTTTATTTATTGAGTCATGGCTTGTTAGTGTTTTGATTGGAATTTTTTCTTTATTCTTGTTGCAAGGTTTGATAATTTTGTGATTCCATTTTTCATTTTCATTCATTTATTTTGAAATTACCAAAAAAATTATCTTTGCACTTTTGCATCTTGCATTAAAAGAGCACTTGTACTAGTATTTTTTATTGGAATGTGTCATAATTCTAAAGCCTTCATGGAAACATGAATTCCATAAACAAGCTAATAATCTAAGCACACAATTAACCTCATTGGGAATTGCAGAGAATTAGCATAAGGAGAGAAGAAGAGGAATTAATGAACATGCATTAATGAATGATCAATAAATGATAATTGATATTATTATAATGGTAATACATCATTGTAAAGGAAAATAAAGTTGTAGGGAGACAACTCATAAATCTCAAAAAGGATGACTTACCAAAATATGATCAACCTCCACAAGTGGCTAAATCACTTCCCAAATCAGTCAAGGACCTCACCAATTAGAAAAAAAATCAGTGAGTTTTCAAGAGTGATGGAAAAACATGCTAATCCTGGAAAATGGAGAGAAAGTCATGAAGGATGGGTTGGAAACAAAAGAACCCAGTTTCCTAGTTAACTAGCTTTACCTTATCCATAGAAAAACATGATAAACTAGAATAAAGCAGAATAAAGTAGAATCTGTTGTAAAGCGTTGTTACTAATTCTGAGACTCAATAAGGTGGTCAAGTTCAACCTAGAATCAGAAATAAAGCATTCCTGGGGTAGACATGGCATGTGTTGACTTTAAGGTGAAAGTGGATGCCAACTAATCAAGCTAGTGGGTAGATAAATAATCAAATAATGATTAATTATTTTATCCTAAGTATTGAGTGGGTTTAATATATTCCAACACCCCCATTTAATTCTGAATTTATGATGGTATGTCAAAAATATAGGTGCATATGGATGCATATAGGGCCCAGCAGCAAGGCTATGGTCACCCTTTAACAATTATTATGTCAAAAAAGATGAGGAAAGAGGAAAAACCACACGGGGAAAATAATCCATCAAGATATGACATGAGAGGAAAACCAAAAAAATGATGTTGATTCTACTCCAAACTAAATGTTGATTTCTAGAGGAATATTCTTCTTGGGAAGAATAGAAATATGCTCACCTGGATCAAAGATAGCTATAGTATGGAAACTAGGACCATGTAGAACAACTGAGATCCAATGATGGGAAATCTCTAGAGAGTTGTAATCAGCTCCAAGATGATATGATGACTTGAAATTCGAACAAATAGAGATGAAATCGGCTCCAGATAGGTGAAATACCTGTCCAATCGAATGTATAATACATCCCACTTCGTTTACACATAGAGGAAATGTGTAAGTGGTCATGTAGGAACATGGAGAAGCCATAGGATCAAAGAGTGTGAATGCATGGGATCCATGGGTTGATATAGATTCTAAAGAATAAAAAATATCACATATAATCATATCAGTAGGCTCATTGAAATAGACTGATATTTAGAATCCTCTTTAGTAGAAGTATGAAAGGAGGAAGGAAGGAGACGTTCAAAATATTCAAATAGGCTATGAGGATTGATGCCGAGAACATAGGAGGAGATGTAAAAGCGCATGCGATCAGGTAAGTGGAAAGAAACTAATAGGATTTAATATGGCTAAGAAAACATCATGGAAGTAACTGGGTTGTTCACCATCAATGAGAGAGGTATGCACAAAGTGTGAAGGATACGGCACATAGATCTCAGAATCTAAGATAGAAGACACAGAGAAAAATGAATGTGTGAGGGAATCATCATTAATAAAAATAGAATATCCATATGTCACTTAGTTTTCATAATCAATATCTTCAAGAGACACAAAAAAATATTTCTCTTCAATATTTGCTTCTTCATTGAAGGAGGAAGTATTCAAATCAAAGAGGGTAGAAACAACAAGAACTGTATGAGAGACTTCTTCTTCAAGAATAAATTCATTAGAGAATGTAGAGGCCAATACATATTGAGAGAGAGCACATGAGGATATGTTGGGTTCACTCCATGCTTTATTTTCTACTCCCTACACACCAAAATATTTTTCCAAAATTTTCCAAATCTCAAATCGATATTCAGCAAAATTTATGAGATGATGTATATTTGGAGACATTGCCAAGTACATGATTCCATAAAGGCTATCACAATTATTCATCCAATAAATATTCTCTTCATAAGAATCAGGTTCTCTCAAAGCACAAATGGATACATTAAAGAGACATTGCATCTTCAAGTACATGCTCATATTTGGCTTTCAATCAACATAGTTGAAAGGAGATAGTGGAGGAACTTTCGAATACATATTGAAGTTGTTGCACCTGTAAATAAACCTGCAAATATGAAAGGATAATTAATTGATGAGATCCCAAAGCTCTAATACCATGTCAGAATTCTAAATCCTTGATGAAAACATGAATTCCATAAACAAGGTAAGAATCTAAGCACACAATTAACTTGATTGGGAATTGTAGAGAATTGGCATAAGGAGAGAATAAGAGGAATTAATGAACACACATCAATGAATGATAAATAAATGAAAATTGATATTATTACAATGGTAATACATCCTTATATAGGAAAATCTAGTTGTAGAGAGACAACTCATGAAGCTCAAAAAGACTGACCTACCAAAATATGATAAGCCCCCATAGGTGGCTAAAGCACTTCCCAAATTAGTCCAGGACCTCACGAAGTAGCATAATCATGAGTGAGTTGTCAAGAGTGATGGAAAACATTATAATCCTAGAGAATGGAGATAAATTCATGAAGGATGGGTTGGAAACAAAAGAACCCGGTTTCCTAGTTAACTAGCTTTACCTTATCCAAAGAAAAGTAAGATAAAACAAAATACAGAAGAATATGTTGTAAAGCGATGCTACTAATTCTGGGAGTCAATAAAGTGGTCAAGATCATCCCAAAATCAGGAATAAAGAATTCCTGGGGTATAGATGGCATTTTTTGAATTTAAGGTGCAAGTGGATGCCAACTATTTAAGCCAGTGGGTAGATTATAAATCAAATAATGATTAATTATTTTAACCTAATTATTGAGTGGGTTTAATATATTCCAATAGAATGGAATTATTCTAGGATTCATATATGAAATATTGCATCGAAATTTTAAAAATGAGACCTCTTTCCATTTCATTTAGTGGCATATGATTGTTTTATTTAAAAAACAAGCCTAACACTTAGTAATGTTTTTAGGTGTACATATTTTTTCTTCTTGTTGAGTCATAAAATCACTAGTTGCATGACCATATTCCCTTGAGTAACCACATCTCATTAAAAATAATGCTTAACTTAAAATTGATTATAAATATTTTGTTTTATAGGTTGCACAAACAAGCCAAGGGTTTAGAGTCTTCAAATAGGATTGTATGACTAAACTTCTCCAAGACTATAAAATTGAAACAATTAGGAATCCATATAGGGAGAGGATAAATCCTTGATATCCTTTGTGTTATCAAGCATATCCTCTTACAAAGGACTCAATCACAAGGAAGCATGCATGCCAGTTGTAGAGATAGCCTTCCAATACCTTCATTAAGAACCGAAGATATTTCAAGGATTCTATTTGTATCTAGGGTTTTTTTAGGTTTTTCAAGATTCAATATTAACTACCATTCCCATATGGTGGATCCAAAATATGACTATTTTCTTGAGCCTTTATTATCATGAGGTTACCATAGTTTATTTTCCTAGGTTTCACATGGGATATTTGCAGGGGTTATTATGTGAGTTTCCTGGTCAAGCAGTGTTTGGATGACACAACCGCTTCACACGTTGAACCTGAGGGCCTCCATAACTGGTCACATGCCTCCGCTTGTACTGTATGGGAGTCTCAGGACCCTCCTAAGAGAGACATACATCCTACATATTGAGAGCTCATTTATTCTTATTCCTTTATTGTGTGCATTTATCTTAGCTTCTTTATCGGTCTACTCTCACTAATACATATCAGCAAATTTGTGACGGTTTTTCGTTGCTATTTCCACGTTTTGTCATCTCAATTGCGACAATAACGGTCTTGATGTTTCATGGAACTTATTTCATCGATATAATGAAGAAGTTTATAATTCGTCTATATAGCGAAAAAATATGGCCACCACGTGTCTTCTATACGATGGCCTTCAAATTGTTTTTTTTTTAATTCATTTTCTACATTTTGTCACTCTATCGACAAAATGTTCATCCCTATAACAATGAAAATATGGCAAAAAAATGCTAGGAAATATTTTTTTCCATGCAAAACCATGGAACTATTACGACGAATGATTGTCCCTCTATTGACCAATTCTAGAATTTGAACAGAAATTTCTTCCATCAAAAACTGTGGAAAACCAATCTCTATCGATGAAATCTGCAAGTTGAACGGTAATTATTCCACGAAACTATGTCGCTATAGTGTTGGTATTTGTGGAAAGCCACCCAGTGTTTCGACGGTTTTGTAATAGCCGCAACAAACGTATGTCGATATTGAGACGAAACCTGAAGGTTTCAAAAAAAATTAAAAAACCATGGAAAGGCACCTTCCTTTCCACAGTTTTGGATCATCAATAAGTGCTTGTGATTGATGTGTAGTCTTGTGGAGTTTTTGTGTCTATGGACAAATGAATCCATAGATACACTTCAAGAATCAGCAGTCAATAAATCAATACCTTGGATAACTTATCCCATTCAATTATTTCTATTGGCATGATTATATGCCTAGAGTAAATTTTGTAAGAACTTATTCAAAACATAGCATCTATTGTATATTGGTTTGATGTACACATTTCTATGTCGGTTTCTAGTTACTTGCAATATTTCCATAATTATTCATCACAACCAAATAGGGTCCTTACAGAATTGTCTTATTCACACTCTCTGTGCATATGAAAATTGTATGGTTTCATCTGGGTCCAATGTGCATCCTATGAACTTCCAAAGTTTTGATTAGGCATACAGAAAGGTGATAGAAAACAACAACAACAAAAAGAAAAAAGTTTTGATCAAGCAGACAGAAAGGTGATAGAAAAGAAGTTCATAGGATGCACATTGGACCCAAATGAAACCATACAATTTTCATATGCAGAGAGGGTGGGAATAAGACCATTCTGTAAGGACCCTATTTGGCTGTGATGAATAATTATGGAAATATTGCAAGTAATTAGAAACCGACATGGAAATGTGTACATCAGACCAATGTACAATAGACGCTGTGTTTTGAATAAGTGCTTACAAAATTTACTCTAGGCATACAATCATGCCAATAGAAATAATTGAATGGGATAAGTTATCCAAGGTATTGATTTATCAATTGTTGATTCTTAAGTGTATCTGTGGATTTGCTTGTTAAACCAAGCATAAAATAACAGAAACTGAAAATTACAATAAGTCGCTCTGCCACCATTCAAGTGGGATATATCATAGATGTTGTAGGTATTACAATGTTATCTGCAATGGAAAGTGTTAACACCATATCTACCCTGTAAAGGAAGTAGGGTCTAGGCTCTAGCTTCTATTGAGATGCATTATTTGCAATTACAAGATTTAGTTCCAGAAGAAAACGTTAAATGGATTGATACGATCAATGGACTAGTTGATGCTACAAGGGATTTTAGTAGTGAAGAATCAGGGTTTGAGAATTTATTAGTGTATATGTGAAAACATCCTCAAATTTGAGATCTAAATTAATAAATTAAATGTTGCTACAAACTTGCAAATGATATGTCTTTTCCAACCAGCAACCAAGATTTGTGATAGGAGAATGTTTTAACCTTTAGTTAGAATTGAAATAAGGTACACATGAGCCTAAAACTAGGGAAGATCTAGGAATTTCACTTATTAATCTCAATTTTTCAACCCTGCAATTCTACCTTTTAATTCTGTTTTAGACCAGATTTAATCAACACTACAGAGAAGATTTCTAGAAGGTAATTCCCAACCACAAACTGGGGAAAACCTACCATACGATTTGATGCTTTAGGGATGAGTTTAATACATGTAAATGATAGAAATTTTCAGATATTATAAAATAGAAAATGAAAGATGAATTAAGATTTAAAATGGCATAAAAGTTGGAAATGTCACCGCTATTCCTAAAAATGATTACTACAAGACAAATGCTATAGAATGGAAATATACCTCTGTTTCAACCCCAACAAAGCTTCCCATTCCAAACCAAGAAATCTATCATAATACACTTGTAATATCCCAAGGTTCGCCCAACAAGACACAGGGCACTGAACCAAAAAAAAAATCAGCTAATGCTTTCTAGAAAGTTTGTTCTTGGGGTAATTCCACCAAGAGACGTGGTTCTGGAGTCACATTCCAGATGTCCTGCGAAGGAAATCAACAATCAATCTATCCAGCACACATTTTCCACCAGAATATCAACTTGAATTTAAATGCTATATTACAATACCATTGCATCACTGATGTGGAAACTTGTGTTTGTATTCGACAAGATTTATTTAACCATTGTATTAAAACTAAAACAACACACAAATTTTAAAGTTTAAGACATAAATATATTAAATACACATATAAATAGGTTTTTACTGGAAATGTGTGGACACTGTTAATACCACCATCCCCTCAAACAATATAAACAAAAAAAAGAGGAAAGAATCATGTTGTCTTACTATATGAATGAAATGTCACTAAATACTCTAGATAAATATTTGTTATCTATGAATGTTAACTTTCTAGCAAATAATATTTAGATATGGAAATATTTGTTCTAACAGAATGCACTTTGACGAGCTCATGGAATGAATTTGTAGCACACATATAAATACATTTTTGTTGACTTATAAAAATAAATAAAGAAACAGTTTAGGGGAGGAAGTTCAGGGATGAACCTACAGAGCTATGAGCATGGGCTTGTTGTGAGAATCATTTCATATGATGTTTCCATATTTATTCATTCTCCCATTGCATCTTCCACATAGACTTGGGGACCCTAGTGGATTTTTCTTGGCACCTTTTCTATTATTTATTTCTCAGCTTTTCTCCTAACAATCCTTACAAACTCAGCGACCGAAATATTTTCCACGGCATCCTCCAACTGCAGAGTTGAATTCAAACCATTAAGAAGAAAAAACCTGAACATGAATTTGTTCTCCTTGGGTTCAGGCTTGGGTTTCTTCTTAGGAAGCACTCCAAGGTAGACCTCATTGCTACTTCTTTTCATCCTAGTAGAATATTCTTCCATCTTGGACACAAGAAATGGAAAACCGTAGAGGGAATATTGTGTTCTTCTATCATGACGCTTTCCTACACTTAGAATTTTCAAGAATTGATGCATGCAATGGGATTTCATTAGTTTATACAAAGACTACTATGGTTGGGGTCGATGTCTCACTAATTACTCAAAGCAATTATGCATGTACAACTCAAGACAAGCTCTAGCATTCCACAATTACTACAAAGCTCCGCTTAGTAGCCTCAAAACCACTCTGAGCAAACAAAAACAGTTTGCTATAGAACATTCAGGCTTCAAACTACAATAATTCAAGTCCAGGATGTTCTATCAAACTTGTATTTGACCAAAAACTAGTATATGTAGTGCATGCACAAAGGAAATTGCAATTGATGTTGAGAAAATTCTCCTTAGAGAGGGTATTTTGAGAGACTGAGACTATCAGGTTAAGTGCACTTCTGCTGAAATCTCCAAGGATGCTATTTATTCATAATTTTCTCTAGAAAAGGAGGATAAACCATGCACCACTTTCATTAGAACTTCTTAGTGCATAAGAACCTCATGATAGCAGATAACCAAGGGAAAGCTACAAACATTCAACTTTAGTAGTTAAACATAGGGAAAACCTACCCAAAATGTGAGCACGGTGCACTGCAGAATAGGTGAGCATAACACTAGTACTACTTACTACACTGATCCTAAGAATGCAATGGAAAAATGAGGTAGGAACTCTAAAACCCAGGGGAAATCAAGGAATGGTACAACAAGAACACAACACAGACAAATAAGTCTGATATTTTTATGTTTCTATACAAACATTGGATATGAAGCATGATGAAGAGGCTAGAAATGAAAATAGCAAAGTTATATTATACGACAGGTACAAGCAAGTCATATAAAATACCAATCCCTAGGGAGAATGTAGGCAATGCAAGAACCCTTACCTTGTCAATCACCTTTCGCCAGGTCCATTGGCCCATACCGCTTGCAAAGAGTTGTCCTAATAAACATAAAACCACTGTCTTGGATGACAATTAAATTTATAAATTAAATAAATAATCCATTCCTAGACCTATACACAAGTGGTCATTTTTCTAGACATGGAAAATATCAAAATACTCTATGAAATACAAAATGGGCATATAATTAAATCAAGTAATGTTGTCTGGAAAGTGTGTTCTTGGGGTAATTCCACCAAAAGATGTGGTTCTGGAGTCACATTCCACATGTATTGTGAAGGAAATCAACAATCAATCTATCCAGCACACATTTTCCAATAGAATATCAACTCGCATTTAAATGCTATATTACAATACCGTTTCCTCACTGATGTGGAATCTTGTGTTTTTATTCGACAAGATTTCTTTAACCATTGTATTAAAACAAAAAAAACAAAAAAATTTTAAATTTTAAGACATAAATATATTAAATACACATACAAATAGGTTTTTACTAGAAATGTGTGGACATCGTTAATACCTCCATCCTGTCAAACAATATAAAACAAAAATTAGAGGAAAGAGTCATGTTGTCTTACTCTATGAATAAAATGTCACTAAATACTCCAAATAAATATTTGTTATCTATGAAATGTTAACTTTCCAGTAAATAATAGCTCGCACGGGTGTGTCTCATT
Organism: Pseudotsuga menziesii; assembly: GCA_001517045.1. NCBI lineage: Eukaryota > Viridiplantae > Streptophyta > Pinopsida > Pinales > Pinaceae > Pseudotsuga > Pseudotsuga menziesii. The sequence goes on along the minus strand of LPNX011146046.1, from coordinate 105,643 downwards.
GGCGGTTCAGTTGTTATGAAGTCACTTGTTGTAAATTGAAGGTCACAAGATCAAATCCCACCCAGGTTTACATGTGTCCCATGTATTGCGAAGGGTGTGGGGAACCTAGGGGTATACTGGTAGTGGGAATGGATCATTGGATCCTGTGTCACATGAGTACCAACCCAGCTCTAGTTGTCGATTCCCCTAGTTACTAAAAAAAAAAAACTTTCGCGTAAATAATATTTAGATATGCAAATATTTGTTCTAATAGAATGCACTTTGAGGAGCTCATGTAATGCTTTTGTAGCGCACATATTAATACATTTTTTTTTACTTATAATAGAATACTTCAATTTATTGTTGACTCTAAGACTCACCTCATCAACATGCATTCTACAACCATGTGTGTATATGTCATATAAAGAGAGAGGAAGAGAGAGACCTTTACGAAATAGTGCAAGCCCTTGAGATAGGTAAGGGGGTGAAAGATGGTTCATATTCGAAACAAGAGATATTTTCCTCGTCACAAAACCACAGGATTGACGAATTAGTTGAAACATTCATTGCCACAGTATTCAGAACCAAATCAACCTCTGATCTCCAACGACCAGAATGCAAAGAGCCACCCTGCAAACATTATCAAAATATAAACAGAGTTTTAGTAAACAGAAATTTCAATTATCTACAAGGAAATACAAAAAAATTAATTTAATTTAAAAAAAATTAAATACACATGAACTGAAAGGAGATATATTGTGTAAAAACAACTTTGCAAATTTAAGAATACAATTTTTTGCTCAGAATTTATTATGCATTCTTTAAAATATTTCATTTTAAAGTTTGGTGTATGGTGATTTTTCTTGACCCCTTTTGTATTATTTATTTCTCATATTTTCTCCTAACAGTCCTTACAAACTAGGCGACTGACATCTTTTCAATGGCATCCTCCAACTACAGAGTTAAATTCAAACCATTATGAAGTAAAACCCTAAACATGAATTTGTTCTCCTTAGGTTCAGGCTTGTGTTTCTTCTTAGGAAGCACTCCAAGATAGCCCTCATTGCTGCTTCTTTTACTCCTGGTAGAAGATTCTTCCATCTTGGACACAATAAACGGTAAACCGTAGAGGGAATATCATGTTCTTCTATCGCAATGCTTTCCTAGACTTGGAATTTGCAAGAATTGATGCATGTAACAGGATTTTGTTAGTTTATACAGAGAATTCTATGGATGGGGTCGATGTCTCACTAATTAATCAAAGCAATTATGCATGTACAACTCAAGACAAGCTCTGGCTTTCCCCAATTTCTACAAATCTCCGCTCAATAGCCTCAAAATCACTCTAAGCAAACAAAGACAGTTTTCTATAGAACATTCGGTCTTCAAACTCCAAAACTTTCCATTATAAAAAAAAAACTAACAACCGTACTATTAAAAACATTCATAGTCTAGCTTTGAACTGTCAATTCATGGGAATTTTGACATGATGCCAAAAAGGAATGGACAAAACTAGAAACAAACCCACATTTTGAAGACATGCCAACTAGATAAATACCCACAAAATAATATGAATCAAATCCATATTTTATTGTGAGGATATGAACTTGCTTACCTTGATCATAAGCTGTGATATTTGCACAAATCAGAAGCACCATCAAGAAAGGAAAATTAGAAGCCTCTTCATCTTTCCCATTCAGAGCATACCCTGCAATCATATAGCTCCACATTCCCTTCCTCCTTTTCCTCGATAACTGTTGGTTTTATTTCTCACATTGAATTTCCCAAGTTCACTTGGATAGCTTGTGCTTCATGCTTGCATAGATATTTGAGCCATTTCATCTCCACCACATCCACAACAACAAAAAAACCATGAATAAAATAAAAACAAAATAGGTAATCAAGAAAAACATAGAAGGAAACAAACCTTAAGGTCTAAACATTGCTTCCATTCTAGAGGTGGGGCGGGTGGTTCTAGAAGCATGGGATCACAAGCAAAGGGATTGAATGATGTACTAATAGGAAAATTCCTTAGCCCGCCCTTCCTGTAAAAAAAACATCATAGCATGTTCCAGATCCTTTCGTGAAAGTTCAAAATTGAAAACCCCCAAACAAGAGCCAGAGCAAATCCTGCGCGGGTGTTTTTGAATGCTAATGAGCTAGTGTGCAGGTGTTTTTGAATGCTAATGAGCTAGTGTGCGGGTGTTTTTGAGTTTTGCATTTTTTGTTTGATTATTTGCATATTTATATTTGGTGTTTTGTTTTGTTTTTTATTTTTCATATTTATCTTTTGTTTAGTTTATTTTGGGTTTTTTTATTTGCATATTTTATATTTTGTTTCATTTTAAATTAATTATAGTTAAACAACTCTATGTTTTTAATTTAGTGTAGTTTAATTTAATTTAATTTAATTTACCTAGGATTTTTTCATAATTTGTATTGGTTTCATTTATTATATTGAGATCCTATACATAAGTCCCTTGAAGGACGAACGCGATGATGATGACGATGATCATGATGATGATGAAGATGGAGAAGATAATGGTGATGAAGAAAACAACAACGATGATCATCATCATCATCCTTGTCATTGTCTTCATCAATATCATCATCATCATCTTCATAATCATCATCTTCGTCATTGTCATCATCGTCATCGTGATCTTCTTCATCATTGTCATCTTCCTTATCATCATCATCATAATAATCATCATCTTCATCATAAATGTCTTCGTTATCACCATCATCATCTTGATCATCATCATCATATTCGTTGTCATCATCATTGGCATATTCATCTTCATCATCGACAACATCATCATCAAATTCATCAGCATCTCCATTATGATGATGATGATGATCATCATCATCATCATCATCATCATTTTCATTATCATCGTCATCATCTTCATCATCAACATCATATTCGTCATCATCATCATCATATTCATCATCGCAACTTTAGGGGGAGCTCAGTGAATGGAGACGTCTACATGATACGGGGAGCAGCCAGTTGAGCAAAAAATTAAGGATTGCTCCTAACACCCATTCCAAGGACTAATATGACAATTCAATATGATCCAAGGAAGTAGTAAAAAATAAAATACAATTTTTTGGGCCCTGTGAAGCCTCATGTTCTTAGATTTGCACACATGAAGACTCAAGACTTATGGACCTAGTTCGGTGTCTTAAAAGAGGAAGATCCAAACTAAGCAGTTTGGTAGTTCCATAAAGTGCATTCTTTATAGGAGTTAATAATCACTCATAACCATTCTATTATAATGTTGGTGAATCTCAAAAAAATTTAGTGAATACCAAAGTAAAGATATTGTCATCACATCATCATCATCATCATTATCATCGTCGTCATCATCTCCCTCTTCATAATCAACATTTACAGTCGATCTGTGGGAAGTGGTAGGGGCTACAAAGATCTACGGCCGGAACAAGATGTTGGGTAGATCAATGGTGAGAAGAATTCTGCGATCAGAAGTTGCTCACTCGCTTAGATGAAAAAGGGCTAGAAGTTCTCAAGGTTGAGTGGTCATGATGAAGGTAGTTTAGAGATCAACGATTGATATTGATCTCCCCAAATCAAGCTGTACAAGTTGATAGTGTTTATCTCCCCTATTATGTCTCCCCTCCTCACTTGCCTCACCTTTTGACTTCAGTCATCTTCTTCTTCCTCCTCTTCCTTTTGTGGGCTCTATGATCTTCTCCCTGAGCACCCTTGAAACAAAGAATGATCTCTAAAAGTATCTAGACACGTCAGAGACTATCCATAATTGATCTGTCGGACCTCAACTTGAGTGCATTAAAAGTTTGTTGTAAAAGAATGCGTTCAATAGGTTAATTAATGGAACAACATTAACAGAAATGAAATGCTCAGCATAGGAAATGAAAACCACACTGAAAAACAGATATAAAGAAGAAAACACAGAATCAGAGAGTCACAAACAGAAGTTGATAACGGAGTTCACCCCCTCCACTGGGCTACATCTCTAGGTCCCTCTCCAATGGGTACCGATCCAATTAACCTCTTAAGAATGGTACAAAATGGTTCTGAAATCAACTTCAGCAACTGTAAACAGAATGCTGTACAAATTATTTAAGACCTCTCTTATGGAAATTACAATTAGCATTCAAAGATAAGGAAAGCTAAAATATAACAGAGAATGTCGACTTCTACAACACAGCATCTGGACGCAGCAAAAGCTCTCTAAGCTTCTCATAACAGAGAAACGATGCTTTGCACTCTGAACAATCTACCTCTTTCCACTCTGTCTCCCCTCGAACGGTGGCCAACATCCTCTATTAAGAGTTTTTTGAGGAAGGATAAGTAACGAATTCTTCTTTATTGTCGTTACAACCATACGCTAAAACTGAACCATGCAATTCCACCAAGCCTTATGTTACCACGACGTTCCATATTCCCAAAATGTTGCAACCAACTCCACGCACGTAGGTTGGCTCACAACACATTGCAATAACTTACAACCGGGCTATGCCACGTAACGTAATCGTTTGATGTCACCACCAACTCCACAAATGTCGCAGCATAGGAGGACTTCGCCATATACCCAATCTGCTGTCGCAGCATATGGGGTCTTTGCCATATACCCGATCTGTTATCGCAGCATACAAATGTCATAGCATATTAGTAACTTCCATGAACCATTCGATGTCCAACTTGATGGTGCGCAAACTGCACAGCCCATACTTAACTGCGCGGCATGCGATAAGCTGCGCGGCTGTGCATATGATGTTTAGCATATGTGTTAAAACCATAGATTAATAATTATTGTACCATATTGGATCAGTGTAAACTAAATATGAATAATCCACCAGATCATTCCTCCCCGTTGGAGAGCTTTTGGACCACCAAAAGCCTGAATTACTCGGCAAGTAAGTGAGGGTACAACTCCCTCACTTTTCTAATCTCCATCCATCTTGCTTTGCTAGGATGCATGCCTTTAAGCCCCACTTGAAGGTACTCAGCATTCCCCCTTTGTGAAGTCCTTACATTTCTGTCAAGAATAACATCATCCTGCAACTATTTCATGTATTCAGGTGCCAAATCATCAACTGAAGGAATCTGTATGTTAGTTTCCTCATCCATGATCATAGGAGGCTCATACAGTTTAAGATTCTCAACATTGATAACTGAATAAATTTGCATGTATGGAGGTAAATTCAAGTGAAAAGCATTAGTACTAATCTTTTCCAAGATCTCAAAAGGACCATACCTGATAGGTTTAAGCTTTTTACCTTCACCTTTCATTCTTTCTCTGGTGATATGTAACCAAACTCTATCACCAACCTGGAATTGATGATCAACTCGATACTTGTCATGCCTGGATTTGTACTTGGCCTGGCTCTTCTCCAACTGTTCTTGAACTTCCTGCTGCACTGCTTGGATTCTCTGAATGAACCTTAGAGCTTTATCTGCATCATGATGTCCATCCACTGCATCTTTGCCAAAAGAGAAATCCATCGGTGTTTTTGGCAGATAACCAAAACAAGTTTCAAAAGGAGATTTTTTTGTGGAAGAATGAGCTGCATGATTGTAAGCATGCTGTATGTACTGCAACTGCTCATCCCAAATTTTAGGATGTTTACTACAATATCCTCTGAGCAGTTGAACCACTGTTCTGTTTACTACCTCTATTTTCCCATCGGTCTGTGGATGAAAATTTGTACTTTTCTTAAGTTTAGTATCCATAAGCTCCCATAAATTCGACCTGAATTCTCCCAGGAATCAGGAATCCCGATCAGATACAATAGACATGGGTAGCCCAAAATGTACCCAAACATTCTAAAAGAACAGATGAGCTGTTTATTCAACAGTGATCTATTTGTTACATGGCATTAAGATACACATTTTGCTGAATCTATCCACAACAACATATAGGTAATCATGCCCTTTTCTAGACATAGGTAGTCCCCCTACAAAGTCCATAGAAATGCTTTCCCAAGGACGAGAAGAAACTGGAACAGGAGTGTACAAACCCAATTTCCTATTGCTAGGCTTACTTGTTGCACACATAACACAACCTCTTATGTATTTAGCTACAGTTTCTTGCATTTGAGGCAAATAACAATGGTTCTGCAATAATGACAGTGTTTTGCTTATTCCAAAATGTCCTGCAATCAATGAACTATGTGCTTCTCGAATCACATGCACTCTCTCTTTCTCTGGAATACAAAGTTTACCAAGATGATACAAGAGTTGATTATGCACATAATATTTCTCTTCCTGTTTACCATGTATTAGTGATGCATATACTTTCCTAAAATATTTATCTTCTACATACTGTTCAATATAACTTTCATGTGTTAATGAACTGTTTTGAAGAATGATTGAAGCATTTGTAGGAGGCCTTGATAACATGTCTGCTACGTTATTATGAATTCCCTTTTTGTACTTAATTACCAGGTGAAATTTTTGTAAGAATCCCATCCATCTTAAATGCCTACTTTGTTGTATTTTAGTTTGAGATTGTAAATATTGAAGTGGCTGATGATAAGTATGTATGACTGTTTCTTTTCCAATGATATAATGTTTCCACTTCTTCACACTCTGTACTAAAGCATACAACTCTTTTTCATAGGTCACATAGTTACTTACCACAGTAGAGAATGTTTTTGAATGGTAACAAACTGGCTTCCTCCCTTGCATCAAAACTGCTCCCATGGCAACCCCACTGGCATTGGTTTCGATCTCAAACTATTGCTACAAATATGGCAATGTCAGAACTGGTGCGGTGCTAATCCTTTCCTTAAAAGTGTCGAAGGCTCTTTGATGCTTGCCTCCCCACTAGAAAATTTCTTTAATACTTGTCAATCCATGTAATGGAGCAGTAATGGAAGAAAAACCAGAAATGAATTTCCTCCAATACTGAACCGCACCCAGAAAACTTCTAATTTCAGTCACGGTGTCAGGCCGTGGCCAGTTTACAATGACAGCAACCTTGGTTGGGTCCACTCGCAGGTGGCCTCCACCAATAATATGGCCCAAATATACTAATGAAGTTTTAGCAAATTCACATTTAGATATTTTTACATAAAGCTTCTCCTTCCTCAGTACATCTAAAATTTTCTTCACATGTACAATGTGCTCTTCCCAAGTTTTGCTAAACACAAGGATATCATCTAGATATACAATTACAAAATCATCAATGAATGAACGAAAGACATCATTAATGACCCACATGAAAGTAGCAGGTGTGTTACAGAGCTCGAAGGGCATCACAAGCCATTCATACAAACCCTGTTTCGTTTTAAAAGTTGTTTTCCAAGCATCATTTTCAGCAACCCGGATTTGATGATACCCACTACGCAGATCCAATTTTGTAAATTAAGTTGCACGTTTCAACTGATCAAGAAAATCATCAATGAGGGGAAGAGGATACCTGCTTTTAATGGTGATTTTGTTAAGGGCCCGATAGTCGATACACATCCTCCAAGACCCATCCTTCTTCGGAACCAAGACTATAGGAGAGCCACAAGGAGAAGTGCTGGGCCGGATGACCCCCTTCTCAATCAGCTCCTGAACCTGCTTTTTGATCTCCTCATTCTGCATCACAGACATCCGGTACATAGCTATGTTCGAAAGTGGCACATCCTGCTACAAATGTATCTCATGCTGGATCTCCCTCTTTGGTGGTAACCCTTTCGGATATTGAAACAAATCATCATACTCAGAAATGATTTTAATCAGTTCATATTTATGCTTAGGATCACACCCTTCAAAATATTTAGAGATCTCATCAATTTTCACCTTAACCATCATTAACACAAAATTCTTACTAGCATTTACCAACCTCTTCATTTGTCCTACAGAAACTATTGCTAGATTGGTTTTTATCTTATGTGCTCGTACAATATACTCTATACCATCTTTAAAAAGATGATACTTATTCTGCTCTCTATAAAAGACTGCTTTCCAGTCATACAAATATGGACTCCCAAGTACAATTCCACAAATATCAAGTGGTACTACATCTAGTTCTACCTCATCTATGAACTTTTCAGTAATTGAAAACTTCAATACACATTTCTTTGTAACTTGCAATCGTGTATCATTAGTAACCCAACCTAGAGGATAGGGTTTTTCATGAGGCATAGTAACTAAATGCAATTTCTTAACCACTTCTTCTGATATCAGATTTACTTGTGAACCACTATCAAACAGTGTATCAATCTTTGTGTGATTTGCAATGACATGAACATGAAACAGTGCACTTCTATCTTTATCATTTTGCTTAGAAGTAGATGGAAGATTTGTACTTTCACTAGAACTTGCTTTTGCATCAATGGGAAGTGAGATACTTTTATTCTTACCCTGAATTCCTATAGCTGTAACCTTTGTTTCATCACCCGAGTCAGATCCTAAGTCTTGAATAACTGCTGCAGTATCTTTTAATTTGCCGTTATCTTTGTTTTCTTCGTACTTCTTTGGCGTTAAATCCGGATGAAGTTTCCAACACTTAGAGACATCATGTCCCTTCTGACAATGCGAACATGTAGGCTTTTCACCCTCTTTCTTAACGGTAGCCATCTTCTTTTTTCCCGTATCTTTACCTTTCGATTTGTTGTCAACCTTAAAGGATTTCTTCACAAAAGTATCATTAGCATGCTTACCCCTGGCTTCTAAATGTGTAGCTTGAACACATACATCATCCAAGGTACTGGGGTTCAACATTAACAAAGTATGTCGCAAAAAAGAATGCATACCACCAATGTACTTAAGAAGAGTTTCCTAGGTATCTAATGCAATATTCAATGCAATAGCCCTCTTTCTGAATTCATGAGTATATTATTGAATGCTTTGTACTTTAGCTTGTCTAAAAAATTTCCAGCTCATTATTAATTGCTGCATATGACCTAAAGGATAAAATTGCTTCCTTAATACTTCAATGAATTCATTCCAAACTGAAATAATTTTACCATTCTTTCGAAGATCTTACTGAATCTTGCTCTCCCACCAAGTAAGAGCCATTCCACTCATTTTCAAAGTGGCCAATTGAATTCTGGAAGGGTCATCGGTAATGCCCTGCACCCTGCAATATACTTCAAGCTGCTTGATCCAATTGTCTAACTTTTCAGCATCTAAAACTCCATCATAAATTGGTAATTCAAATTTTACATCCAATTTGAAATAAGGCATATTAGGATTTGCATTATTTGAATGAGAAGTATGAGAAGAAGAGAAAGTTTGATGAGTTTCAGGAGGATCACCATCACCTCCTACTCCTTTACCCTTTTCTTCCTTCTTCACTTCTGCATCTTTGGATGAAGATCCTTCTTCTTTCTTCTTCCTTTCTGCTCGCTCATCGAGTAGAATTTCCATCATGGATTTCATGCTAATAAAAGCCTCCAGAAACTTAGTTTCTGAAATAACAGGTTTTTCCCGTTCTGCATGTCCTTCTTCTTCCCCTCGTGGAGAAGACATGGTTCTTGAGAATGTTCTCCTGGAGCCAATCTCAGGGTCTCCTTCAATTAATTCTCCTTCACCACGCTTTAACCTGAACCTAGTAAGCATTCACAAACTTGCACAAGCAGTCAACCAGCTCTGATACCATAATATGATCCGTCGGACCTCAACTTGAGTGCATTAAAAGTTTGTTGTAAAAGAATGCATTCAACAGGTTAATTAATGGAACATCATTAACAGAAATGAAATGCTCAGCACAGGAAATGAAAACCACACTAAAAAATAGATATAAAGAAGAAAACACAGAATCAGAGAGTCACAAATAGAAGTTGATAACGGAGTTCACCCCCTCCACTAGGCTACGTCTCCAGGTCCCTCTCCAATGGGTACCGATCCAATTAACCTCTTAAGAATGGTACAAAATGGTTCTAAAATCAACTTCAGCAACTGTAAATAGAATGTTGTACAAAGTATTTAAGACCTCTCTTCTAGAAATTACAATTAGCATTCAAAGACAAGGAAAGCTAAAATAAAACAGAGAATGTCGACTTCTACAGCATAGCATCTGGACACAGCAAAAGATCTCTAAGCTTCTCATAACAGACAAATGATGAGCTCTGCGCTCTGAACAATCTGCCTCTTTCCACTCTGTCTCCCCCCGAACGGTGGCCAGCATCCTCTATTAAGATTTTTTTGAGGAAGGATAAGTAACAGATTCTTCTTTATTGTCGTTACAACCATACGCTAAAACTAAACCATGCAATTCCGCCAAGCATTATGTTACCACGACGTTCCATATTCCCGAAACGTTGCAACCAACTCCACGCATGTAGGTTGGCTCACAACACGTTGCAATAACTTGCAACCAGGCTATGCCACGTAACGTAACCGTTTGATGTCACCACCAACTCCACAAATGTCGCAGCATAGGAGGACTTCGCCATATACCCGATCTGCTGTCGCAGCATATGGGGTCTTTGCCATATACCCGATTTGCTATCGCAGCATACAAATGTCGTAGCATATGAGTAACTTCCATGAACCATTCGATGTCCAACTTGATGGTGCACAAACTGCGTAGCCCATACTTAACTGCGCAGCATGCGTTAAGCTGCGCGGCATGCAATAAGCTGTGCGGCATGCGATAAGCTGCGCGGTTGTGCATATGATGTTTAGCATATGCGTTAAAACCATAGATTAATAATTATTGTACCATATTGGATCAGTGTAAAATAAAGACAAATAATCCACCTAAAATTGGGCCTTTTGTTTGATCACTTTGAATTGAGCATCTAGGGAGGACATGATTCAATTCTAAAAATAGTTGTTGAATTTAGGGTTGATAAAAAAAGTTTCTTCCTGAAAGCATCAGGTTTACATTCTAGGGTTTTTCTTTTAGGTAGGTGCACCGAAGGATACTTTTTTCAATGTGTTTGAATAATAATTATATGCACTGAGTTTTGAAAAGAGAAATGAGAATCCCTATCAATCCCTCTCATTTGACATCTAGATGTTAGTAGACTCAAGACTAATGTTTGAAAGATAAATTTTCAAGTCTTATAATACTTAGGTTTATTATGGTGAAGACGATGCTTAGGGATTAGGTGGAGTTTGAAATTGAATGGGTAGTTACTCATGAAATGTGTCCATATGGAAAAACATATCAATTAGCTTTGTGATGGTATTTGTAAATTTTTTTTTCCATTAATGGAAATGTGGATTCTAAAAAACTTATTTAGCTGGAAAGATAATAATACAATTCTGTTAATAGCATGTAGAGAAGTTCATTTCAAAACAGGTAAGGTAAAATGTCATGGAAAAGTTATTCTTCCAATTTTTTTACTTTTATGTTGTTTATTTAAACCATTGGTTATGGCAATGATCAAGTGGTCACAACAAGGATCAACAATTTTAAATCTCCCAGGGATGTACAATGTTAGAAGTACACTAGTTTTAGGTGGATATGTTGGCACTAGACAAAGATCATCTTTTTAGTTTGTTATTAATGTTAGGGATTTGATGCCTGATCTCTTTTTCCCTTGTAACATAGCAGTTCTAATAGTGGAGCTATTCTCAAAACAATTCTAGACATAAATAAGCTTCAGTACCCCATGAGCCTACTTTCACCCCTAATTTCATATTATGCATTCAGATAAGGTTGCGAGTAGTTCTCAACTACTCTAATCACTTTAGCATGATAGGGAACAAACATTTCCCTTCAAAAAATAAATACAAAGAGAATTCAATACAAAAAACCAATACTCCTAATGGTTGTGTCTATGTTCACATTAACAAAACAAGTGCATCAATCTCTTTCTAAATGGGATTTTTACCAATCTAATATTCCGTCACCTTTACATGTTCTTCATTCTCAACCTTTATTTAAGTCCCTCCTCCTCTATACTAACTCTTAAGTAATCCCCATAAAAAGAATCTGGAAGTGATAAATCATATGTACATGTTTTACCTCACTAATTCCATGTAAATGTTGAATCACTTGGGATTTCTTCTTATTGTCATTTTTTTTATACAATTTTTTTAATAAATAATGAAATTTTTTTTAACACTTAAATTTTCAAATTAAAACAATGATTTATTTTTAAATGTAAACATTGAAGGGTTCAATTTCTCACAGCCCTTCAAAGTAAAATGAGGCCTACCCTTCAAATTTGATCCCTGGTGACTCTGGAGCCATTCAACCTGATAAAGGTGGTGTCCTAGTCAGGTTTTGTATAGAAAGGATGTCCTCACATACGAGATGACCAATAATCATATCCCTCAATGCCATTTGTGACATGCCTTAGGTGAAGATCACATCCAAAGCATCACCAATTCACCAGCCTTCCCAACTCCATACATCTGGCACGTGACTTGTGTAGAAAAAAAGTAGGAAATCATGAAGTTCATATCTTTGAAGTGACGAACCTGGCCCCTACAAGAAGCAAAGAGATCCGACTAGCTGAAACTATTCCGAACACCACTTCCAGCATAAGTGAAAAGGAAAAGAATGTCACGTCCAAACACTGCGATCCATGTGGATAGCAATGCAACATATTCAAAGGAGGTGGCATGACTAGATTCTTGGAAGAAAATAGAGATCCCTACCCATGTGTCCACTCATGATGCCATTATGCTGATCAGCCATCTCTGTATGCATATTCATCTTCATCACCCTATATAAACACCACCTTCCCAGGCCGATTAAGATGCATAAGATGAATCAGTAATTAGAGACAATACTCGACATGTTATTCTGCTTAGAGATTTTGAGAATTATGAAAGAGTTGAAATGGTGATATGCTTTGAGAAGCTTGTCAGTCTCGGGGTGTTGATGGTTGGTGAGCTTGATTCCATGCTCATATTTCGCCCTGGTTTTTCACACCAGGAAAGCACCAACCATTGGGGCCTAGATGTGAAGCACTTTGAATGTTTCTAGATAGTTGTACCTCCGGATGCGCAATGCCTGGGTTTTCCTATCCCAAGACTATCTCCCTAAAAACCCTCAAAGAAATCATGGCTTCCAAAGTACCGGTACATGGTGACCATGTTCAGCGGAAACTAGTAGGAGCGAATTCTCGTGCTCGGGTGGCGGGTGTCCAAACTCTTCATCGAATCGTTTGTGAATTCCAGTTCCCAACTTTTTCTAAGGTGGTGAGGAGGTGGAAGACACCTGCCGCTGTATGACCTGTAGGAGAACCCACGCCATGGGAGGTGGGGAGTACAAAGCTGCCCTTCTCAAAGTCCCCTCATACAACAATATTACTAGGAGAAAGGGGGGTTGTAGAAAAGGAAAAGCAGGGAAATGATATAAAATCCTTTGCCAATCTAGAAATCATGTAGAAAGGTGCCTTTGAGCATGAAATTACACACACCTAGGGAAGGACACGTTGCTGATTTGACAGACAGACGAGTGGTCGAGCCCAGTCAGTAGTGAGTCATCAAAATCATCCTTAATGCCATTTTCATGACCTGCAAGCTCAGAAATAGAAGTGACGTGCTGCCATCTAGAACGAGCACGCACATTAGCTCCATATATAATGTTTGTTTTAATATATGTAAACCATGGAAGTAGTACCACACTCTAAGTTGTTAGTAGTTGATTATGACTGTAAGCAGTTTCATGTCCTGTTTTAAGGATTAGCCTCGGGGACTGAGATAGTATCAATTGCTCCCCACAAAGGGGAGAAGGGTTGGCAATTTTCAAGAGAAGAGGCTCTCCACTATAACGTGTTTCAAGATTTCTAGATATATATGAATAAAATTGCAGAGGAATGATAATCCTTCATGATAGAGATTCATGTGTCATCTTTTTCTTCAATAAGTAACTTCTTTACATGAATGTTTATCCTATTTTTCATTCCAGTTTGTATTTTCTTTCCATGTTTGAGAATTAGTGTATATATGGTCCAGAATTGGTCATTAGTGTATATGGTCCAGGCCTGCCAAAGCAGGGTTTTTCACCAGTGGATGCAAAAATGGCTAAGTATCCTTAGAAAGATACCCGCCCTAAATGATGGGTTAGAGTAAATGCCCACCACACATGGGGGTCTTGTAGATTGTTCTTCAGCCTACCTGACCATGTCTTCAGATTGTCTTGGAAGTGGTTGAAGAAAAATTTATGGACCTACCAAAAGGGTGTTTTAGGCAGATTAGACCAAATTGAGAAATAGGCCTAAGTATGGAATTGGTGTTAAATCTGGCTAAGTGGCCTTAAGGAAATGTCCACCATGCCTCATAGGATGATGTGAAAAATGTATTGAGAATGTGAGTCTCTAGAGTGTTGTATGGAGCATACAACCATGTCACTTGCCTCACCAAACTACAACATATATTTAAGGAAGAATTGCTCCTTGAGTAGCCTTAGTCAAAATTGGTCCCAACAGCCTTAAGAGAATGCCCGCCACAATTCATGGTTTGAGAAGAATTCCCACACCATGGTACCGTCCTATGGCTAGTTGGTTTGGATACCCATTCATGATTTGAGTTTTCTTTAATATTTCTTGAGGAGAAATATACAGGCCTACAAAAATAGGGTGTTTCACCAGTGGATGCAAAAATGTCTAAGTAGCCTCAGAAAGATGCCCTCCCTAAATTATGGGTTAGAGTAAATGCCCACAGAACATGGGGGTCTTGTATATTGGTCTTCGGCCTACCTGACGATGTCTTCAGATTGTCTTGGAAGTGGATGAAGAAATGTTATGGACCTGCCAAAAGGATGTTTTAGGAAGATTAGTCCAAATGGAGAAATTTGTCTAAGTATGGAATTGGTGTTAAATCTTCCCAAGTGGCCTTAAGGAAATGCCCGCCATGCCTCATAGGATGATGTGAAAAATGTATTGAGAATGTGAGTATCTAGAGTATTGTATGTAGCATACAACCATGTCACCAGAGAGTCTCTAAGGAGGAAGATGTCAACCTTCCAACTTTGTGAAACTTTGGAAATTGAATGAGTATCAAAAAGTAGTCAAAACTACTCTAAGAGAATATAAATGCACGCCATAATTTATAGAAGAATATAAATGCCCGCAGCACATGGGGTTCCTATATATTGTTGTTTTTCCTACCTGACCATGTCTTCAGTTTGTCCTAAAAGTTCTTGAGGGAGAAGTTATGGACCTGCCAAAACAGGGATTTGTGCTAGAGCAATCAAAAATGGCTAAGTAGCCTCAGAAAGATGCATGCCCTAAATGATGGGTTAGAGTAAATTCTGGCATCACATGGGGCTCTTGTAGTGTGTTGGTTTTTATACCTAACCATGGTATTATTTCTCCTTATGCATGTCTGAAGACAAAGTTATGAATCTGCCAAAATGAGGTTTCAGAATAAATTTTGGAGAAAGTCTTGAAAATGACCAAGTGTTGGAAAACTGGCTCAGGTAGCCTTAAGAAAATGCCCACCACAATTTGTGTGTTGAAGAAAATGCCCGCACCGTATGGGGGTCTTGTAGATTGATATTTGTCCTACCTGATCATGTCTTCAGACAGTCTTGGAAGTAGTTGAGGAAGAAGTTATGAACCTGCCAAAACAATGTTTTAGGTAGATTGGAGTAGACTAAGAAAATTGTCCTAGTGTTGGAAAAATGGTTCATGTGGCCTTGGAAACATGTCCATTGTACCTTATAGGTGTATGATAAAACTTATATGAAGATATCATCCTACAGCTTGTTGAAGAGGCTATCCCACCATGGTCTCAGTTCTCAATGAAGATGTCTGATGACAAAGATAATGGTCTACCAAAACAGAGTTTCAGGTTGTTTTGCACTATTTCAGTACTGGAAAAACTGCCTCAATGGCCTCAGGGAAATGACCGCCCTATCTCATAGGATGATGAGAAAAATAATATAAAAGTGTTAGGCTATATCTTGTTGATGGGTGCATCTAACCATGGTGTCATTTATCCCGTGGAGTGCTTTATGACAAAGATATAAATATGCCAAAAGTAAGAAAAATATTATTTTGCATTTTAAGAACACAAGAAAATTGGTTGTTAGAATCGAGAAATTGAAAAGGCATTTTGAAATGCCCGCAAAGAGGGGTTATTTTGATGATAAAATTCATCAGGTAGCATAGTCATGTTCCTTGGTGAACTGAATATCCAGCAATACCTTCATATTGTCTTATGATGGTCTCATATGCAAAATATCAGTTTGCAAAAAATAGGGAAAATAATATTTTGCATAATGAGAACAAAATAAATTTGACCAAGTGTTAAAAACAGGAGTTTGAGAGGTCAGGTGGAAATGTTCGCCAAGGGATGTCTTTGTGCAAGTAAATTTATCAAATGTCATGGATCCATTTTTTGGTTAGTTTTCCATCTGCTCCTGACTTCAGGTCTCCATAGAGTGTTCACACGTGTGAAATATGAGTCTGCCAAAATGGTAATGAATATGTTTTGATGTTCAAAAGAGGTTGAGAAGCTATTTTGAAATGCTTGCCAGAGGTTGTGTGTGTGTCAACAGATTTATCTTGTGATATGGTCTTGTTCATTGTTGAAATGACTATATAGCCATGCTTGTAGGTTTCCTTATGGTGATCACATGAGGGAGAAATCAATCTGCCAAAGTAGAAGAAAAATTGTTTTTACAAGTTGAAAGCAATTTTGTCTAAGTGTTAAATTTAACAGTTTGGAATCCTGTTTTCAAATGATCTCCAGATAATGCATGTGTATCAAAAAGTTCAAAAGGTGACATGGATCTGATCCTTGTTGAGGTGGCTATCCAGCCATACTTTTAGTTTGCATTATGATGGTCATATATGCAAAAGATGGACTTGCAAAGTTAGTGAAAAATAATAAACAGAGTTTATTAAATAAGAAGCTACAGGAATGTATTTAGAAAAATAAACAGAAATTTAATAAAAAGAATTGAGACAGAGTTTTGAAGAGACACATGTTACTATTGGAGAGATGCAATGTTTAGAAGAAGTTTTAATTGATTATTTCATTAAAACAATAAATAACAAATAGAGATTTGAAGAGGTGTGTAAGCATGATGCCATCGCTAAGTAGCCTTAGAAAGATGTCCACCCTAAATTATGGGTTAGAGTAAATTCCCAAAGCACATGGGGGTCTTATAGTGTGTCGGTTTGTTTACCTAAAAATGGTATTATTTCTTCTTAAGCATGTCTGAAGAAAATGTTGAATCTGACAAAATGAGGTTTTAAAATAAATTTTGGAGAAAGTCTTGAGAATGATTTAAGTGTTGGAAAACTAGCTCATGTAGCCTTAAGAAAATGCCTGCCACAAATTGTGTATTGAAGAAAATGCCCACACCATATGGGGGTCTTGTAGACTGATATTTGTCCTACCTGATCATGTCTTCATACTGTCTTGGAAGTAGCTGAGGAAGAAGTTATGAACCTGCCAAAACAATGTTTTAGGAAGATTGGACCAAACTAATAAAATTGTCCGTGTTGGAAAAAATGGCTCATGTGGCCTTGGGAAAATGCCTGTCATACCATATAGGTGTATGATAAAAATTATCTAAAGCTATCATCCTACCGCTTGTTGAAGAGGCTATCTCACCATGGTATCAGTTCTCAAAGAAGATGTCTGATGACAAAGATAATGGTATGCCAAAACAGAGTTTTAGGCTATTTTGCACTATTCCAGTACTTGCAAAATTGCTTTAGTGGCCTTAGGGAAATGCCTCCCTATCTCATAGCATGATGAGAAAAATAATATGAAAGTGTTAGGATATAGCTTGTTGATGGGTGCATCTAACCATGGTCTCAGTTATCCTGTGGAGTGTTTTATGACAAAGATATAAATCTGCCAAAAGTAAGAAAAATATTATTTTGCATTTTAAGAACACAAGAAAATTGGTGAAGTGTTAGATTCAGGAAATTGAAATAGCATTTTGAAATTCCCGCAAGGAGGGGTTATTTTGATGATAAAATTCATCAGGTAGCATAGTCATGTTCCTTGGTGAACTGAATATCTAGCCATACCTTCCGGTTGTCTTATGATGGTTTCATCTGCAAAATATCAATCTCCCAAAAATAGGAAAAATAGTATTTTACATAATGAGAACAAAAGAAAATTGAACAAGTGTTAAAAACAGGAGTTTGAGAGGTCAGTTGGAAATGCTCGCCAAGGGTTGTCTTTGTGAAAGTAAATTTATCAAATTTCATGGATCCATTATTTGGTAATTTTTCCATCTACTTCCGACTTCAGGTCTCCATAGAGTGTTTACACGTGTGAAATAGGAGTCTGCCAAAATGGGAAGAGATATGTTTTGATGTTCAAAAGAGGTTGAGAAGATATTTTGAAATGCTTTCCAGAGGTTGTGTGTGTGTCAATAGAATTATCTTGTGATATGGTCTTGTTCATTGTTGAAATAGCTATATAGCCATGCTTGTAGGTTTCCTTATGGTGATCACATGAAAAAGAAATCAATCTACCAAAGTAGAAGAAAAATTGTTTTTACATGAAGTTAAAAACAATTTTGTCTGTGTTAAATTAAACAGTTTGGAAGCCTATTTTCAAATGATCTCCAGATAATGTGTGTGTATCAAAAGTTCAAAAGGTGTCATGGATCTGATCCTTGTTGAGGTGGCTATCCATCCATACTTTCAGTTTGTATTATGATGGTCATATTTGCAAAAGACGGATCTGCAAAGTTAGTGAAAAATAATAAACAGAGTTTATTAAATAAGAAGCTACAGGAATGTTTTAGAAAAATAAACAAAAATTTAATAAAAAGAATTAAGACAGAGTTTTGAAGAGACACATCTTACTATTGGAGAGATGCAATGTTTAGAAGAAGTTTTAATTGATTATTTTATTAAAACAATAAATAACAAACAGAGATTCGAAGAGGTGTCTAAGCATGATGACATGGAAAGGTGTAATTGTAACAAGACATAAGGACAAAGATGACTAAGGAAATGCATAATGACATTGACAAGCAAGAATGACAAGCATGGAACATCTAGAGAGTCAAATGACCCATTATGTGGTCATTTGAAGATGATTTGGGCAAGACAAAGATCTTGGTGCAAAGATGACAAGGAGATGGTGACATGACAATAGAAAAGCAAACTTGATGACAGAGATGGATGCGGGCTTGATAACATTGGTATAAAAAGAAATTGAAATTGAGTTCAAGCCTTAACTTACTGATTCACCCCCCCTCTCAGTGAGCATTGTGTCTAACAGACTGAATTTTTCATTGATGCCAACAAGTGTTGTGCAATGGCCTTTGATTTACTCACAAGGAGACCTTGATAGTTTGGGAATTGGAACACTAGGTGGCCCAAATGGTCCAATCGAAAAGTTTTCCTTCTACTGTGAAAAGTAATTAACACTGTGTCAATAGTCAATAGCTTAGTGGAGCATCGGGTCTATAAAATAAAAAATGAATTGGCTAAAGTCATTGTTGACTGGACCCTCTCGTTGCAATTACTCTGGTTTAAATAAAAGGAGGGAGTTGCAAGGTTGTTAAATTCGTTTGTAAGGTACATGACCCAAAGAATACAACTTTTATTTTGAGCCTCAATGTTAGTTTGTATCCACCAAAAAAGGATGCATGCTTACCTTTTATGAATTTACGTCCAGATGATTGCCGTAGAGTATGACTGATCACTCTAGTTTTGGATATGGTTGATAAAGAAATACGGGCTCAATCCACGCTCAATCAATCACCAAGAACCTTGTCACAACTATAGCAAATGTGCTAAGTGATATAGCTTGGCATGCTCCCGCAAAGGAGCTGTAAACTGGCAATATAAAAGGTAAAATTATCTATGTTGACATGGTATAGGTAACTA
The DNA here is from genome assembly GCA_001517045.1 of Pseudotsuga menziesii. Classification (NCBI taxonomy): domain Eukaryota; kingdom Viridiplantae; phylum Streptophyta; class Pinopsida; order Pinales; family Pinaceae; genus Pseudotsuga; species Pseudotsuga menziesii. The sequence goes on along the minus strand of LPNX011146046.1, from coordinate 85,960 downwards.
GGTTGCAGTAGCAGAGATAGTTGCAATGGGGTAGTTAGTTTCATGGAAATTCATATTTATCCATTGCGACATCATATATGAACAAGTGTAAACGTCTCTATGCAAAATATAAGGGCACATGGATGGTATAAGGCGGGGGTATAGGAGGCTTCTGTCATATACATAAAATATTATACCACACATAGCCAGTAAAACCCATACCCAAGAAAAAAGATGCAATAGCTGGGGAAAAAAATAAAATCTATTTTAGTATTACTGAGGGTTTCCATTTCAGGATTTCTCTCTATGATCAGACATAAGATAGAAGAAATCTTTTTCTTTAACGTTCAGTGCCAACATCATGCTTGCTAGCTTGAATATGAACCAAGGGAGGGATGGAATTCACTTCTCACCTAGAACAAGTTTACTTCGTTATGCAAATAGAAATATCTTCTTAGTTAGATGTGGACAAAAATGCATGAGTTAACCTGCCTATAAGCAGCCAAGAGTCGTTAAAAAAAATGAAGTTTTAATCCATGAGTGTTCAAAACATGGAAATATTTCATTGAAAAATCCGCCTAAATGTATTAGTGTCTATGGTCAATAGTTGGATTTAGGGATCATTGTTATTTAAGTATTCTTATTTATATTCATCATGGATGGAGTTTTGAATCTCTGTCATTCTCGTCGCTTAGAAGGATTTCCACCTTTTGACCCTTTATAGACTCTTTATGAGAGGCATAGATTTAATATCGTTGGTATTTCCCATAGAGAGCTCCTTAGACTTTTCACCATGAGCACTAATTTTGAGACATCATAGTTTCCTTTGACCCCTTAATTCACACTAGAATGGGGATTCCATGGGACTCCCTTTTCAACCACCTTGTTGGTCCCAAGGAATCTGGTGTTTACTAGCTCTCATACTACTAGCATTTCTTGCTCTATAGGAACAAATCCTTTCGAGTTCATGTGGTATTTTGATCATATCCCAAACTTTCCCTTGAGGGTGTTAGGTATTGAGGATAATTTTATTCTCTTTTCCACTAACCCTTTGATGTTTTTCATACCAAACATATCGTCAAATACATCATTATCTAGTCTAGTTTTTAGTGGTACTCTTGGTGTAGGGATTAGGGGAACGTCATCCCCTTATACAACGTATTGGTTTGGATTTGGTCATATCCCTCCTTCTACACCTTTCTATGGGGGATTCCATCTCCCTTCATTAGCCCCTAGTTCTAGTGGTAATCCTTTTTTTGAATGGTGCTGGACATTCGAATGGTGGTCATAATTTTTACATCTCGCCATCCACATAGACTACATTGAGTGTGCCTGATCCAATTAATTCCTTTTTATGGAGACTCATTCTTCAATTTCAATATTGAGTGTCACTTTGGGATGGAATGCCTCATTTGATGTGAGTCTCCTCTCATTTGGATTTGATTCCCCTGGGGTCACTTCATCGGGTGGGGGTATGTGCCTCCTCCTTCATTTGGGAGTAATGTCTCTCATCCAATGGGAAATATTAGTAACATTGTTTTAAATTATCAAGGGGTACCAAATATAAAAATCCTTATCCTACCTTATATGAACCAATTCGAAGGAGGATAATATCCTACAAGCCAAGTTCATGGTCTTTATAAGAAACCTCCACAAACTATAGTCTTAAATCCAACACTTGTGGGACCTTTACCTCAAGGTCATTATTTGTCGAGAGCATGGAACTAGACATCACAATCCAGGATCCATTTTATAACAATGTTGAATATTCCAAACTTGTCCATACCTATGAACGATTTGGTGTGTCATGACCCAGCATGGACCCCAATATCCCATTAGAGGAAATTTCAACTCAAAATGGGCCTTTTAACTCTAATTCAAATTCCATGTCATCATGTGTTATCCAATGAAATTGATTTAAATCTGAATCACCATATAGGTCTTAAACACTTTTTAAATATAAATTTGGGGATAGGTATCATAAAAAAACTACTTTTTTTGTTTGTATTTTCGGCATTTCTCCCCGTGTTTTTACTCAAATTTTGATTGGGAGAGCTCGCTAGATGCGAAATTTAATTCTGGATCCAACGATTACCCACTCCACATACTTTTGACGGACCCCACTACCCCACGAAAAAGAAATACTTGAAAAAACGTGATGATGACATATCAAAAGTATGCTGAGTGGGTAATCGTTTGATGCGGAATTAAATTTTGCATCCAACGAGCTCTCCCAATCGAAATTTGAGTAAAAAACACAGAGATATATGTCAAAAATACAAACAAAAAAGTAGTTTTTTAATTTTCTTCCTCCAAAATTAATAAATATTATTTTATTATTTTAACTATTATTTTATTAATTTTTTTTAGGAGGCCCATTTTCAGTTGAAATTTCCTCTAGTGAATAAGCTTCCTTCGGACATCCAAGATGATCATGTCACTACTTTCCATCTCTGGTGCTCATCGAATTCACTGAATCATGATTCTATTCAACTGAGACTATTTCAATGCACCCTTATGGGTCCAACCATGAAATGGTATATTGAGCTTTCAAGGGGAATTTACCGGAGTTTTAATCATTTTCCCACGATATTTCTATTCAACTGAGACTATTTCAATGCATCCTTATGGGTCCAACCATGAAATGGTATATTGAGCTTTCAAGGGGGACGTACCAGAGTTTTAATAATTTTCCCATGGTATTTCTTATTCAATTTTAGTTATGGGTCCATTACGATGCTGGAACCGATATTTTGTTGACCTTTTAGCAAGATGAGGCTACTCACATCTTTAACCATATTCAAGAGTGGTATAGATAGCAGAGGTTATTTAAGGCCATTATTCCACCTGATTTATTATTGAAATGGTTCCTTAAGTCATTATTTCTATACATTGCGAAGGATGTTTCAAAATCAAGAGTTTGAATTGAGGAACAACCCATTTTCATAGACCAGCAATTAGACTAGATTAATGTGCATTCAAGGCTCTTTATGAGATCATTCATGATCCACCAAGATTGAATCATGATCCCAATATGAAACTCAGGCCACATGTTGATGGCATTGTGGGATTTTTTATTGCAGAAGATCATGTGGACAAGGTTATAACAAATGCAAAATTTGTCTCTTAACCAGGATATAATGGGGAAATCGATGACTTTATCCACTCCCATCAAATTGGTGGATGTATGTTTTGTCCAATCCTTAAACTAGAAGGGTAACCAACAACCTAGATGGAAAAAAAATAGGAAGAATAATATAAAAAATGGGAATAAGAAGGAAAATGCTAGTCATGATAAGAACAATGAGAATGCTAGTGGGGAAATGAATCCTAAATGCAAGGTGAATTTTCCTTGTAAACTTTGTGTTCAAGACCACCTTACACACTTGTTCCCTAGGACTGATGAGGCCTTGAAGTTCATTTCATAGAGACTATTTGTGGTGACAAATCCTCTTCCTCATAAACAAAACATGACTTTGAGTGCTTCAACTAACAAAAGTGGGTCTGGTGGAACTCAAAACCTTCTTTCCCATGGTGGTGGTCATGGTTATATAAATATGTTGTCAATTGTTCATGTTGCTACCCATTCTCATGATTATGGTCCCTAGCCAACTGAATCTTGTGAAAGAGCCTCTACCCTTGGAGACCCCTTTGCACATTGGTAATCCCAAGTCTATACCACGTATGTCCAAAGGAGTCGACTATTATATTTTGAAGGATTTGGACCAAAGATCATGTGTGATGTCGAATTTAGAAGTGCTCTAGACATGTCCTGCATAGAGGAATTCCTTATTGGTTTCTTTGGGAGCTAATGAGTTAAGTATACCAAGTGAAATTAAGTTTGAGACCACCAATGTCCAGTCTCATTTGAATTACCATGTGGATTTTCAAGTCCATGTGGAGTGTTTGAACAACACCATCAAACACATGGCTATTGATGTAGGTGCTTGAAGATCGGTGTTGTATTTGTCTTGTTGGAATTTCCTTGGATCTCCCTAGTTTACCGAATCCATGACTATGATGATGACATTTGATAGATGCTCATTATACTGCATGGCATTGTTCCTTCTCTTTAGGTCTAGTAGGGAGGGAATTATCTGTCGGTTAATGTCAAGGTGGTTGATGAACACCTTGACCAGAATCTTCTACTCGGTCAAAACAATATTTATGTCATGAAGAAGATCATCTTTTATATTTTTTGAGGTCGTATGCTTTCTCTATGAAGGAAGAATTGTGATTATCAATCAATTATTTTTTACTAATTCTAGTTCCACTTCATCATCAGGATCTACAGTCCTGGTTTTTAAAAATTCTAAGCTAGAAACTTAGAATGTTGGTGTAAGGATGTATCCTTTTCTTATAGGAACTTTTAACTTTTCGACACCAATCTTATCTATCGATTCCTCTTCCAGTGACCTTTTATCATCATTGAGTCTCGTCCCATTTTTTACGTTGTATTTGAGTGATCCTTAGAGTCTTCCTTCTCTGGTTGAATTGTGTGAAGCCTTGAAGGGTTTTCACATGTCAGAGTGGATATGACATTGACTACATATTATATTTCTTATGAAACTGTACTTGATCTCATTGTAGACCCTGATATTTCCTATTCAGAGATGGAAGAGGAAGAACTCCTTGTACTACCTACTTGGGTTCTCAATTCATCATGATCGCATGATTTCCTTTATCACACCTTACCTTCAAAGGAAATTATTATCAAGCCCATGTATGGTTAAGAATGACATTGGAAGGATACAAATCATTGATATTACTACCTCCCAAAGCTTGAACATATTGAGCATGATGAATTTCGGTCATACTTAAGCAAGAAAGCTGGTCACCCCATGGTCTCATTCGATGCACATGGTGTATATTCCAAAGGAATCATGAAAAACTTATCTCCTATGATTTTGATCAACATTTCTTGGACTTCTGGTAAAGTGGAAAATATTTATATCAGTGCATATTGTTCACCTGAATATATCGAGACATAGACTAATTATTTAAGGAATTCTGTGTTTTATTTTCTTGGTATTATGAACGAATGTCAGGGATAGACCCTCACATTGTTGAACATCAGATCAAAACTTATCCTAATGGTAAACATGTTCGACAATGATTAAGAGTTGTGAATCCCCATAAAACTCCCACGACCAAGGTTGGGGTAGACAAGATGTTGAAAGATGGCTTCATTTACCTAATTCCATTAACTGAATCGGTATTCAACCCCCTTCTTGTAGATAACAATCACAAAACCACACTTCTATGCACCGAATTTACAGATATGAATAAATCTTATCCTAAGGATAAGTTCCCCACTCCATTTATTGATCAAATTTTGGATGAGTGTGAGGGAAGCAAGATTTTGTCATTCATGGATGGATTTTGTTGTTATAATCAAATCCAAATCAATCTCAACGACCACCATAAAAATGGAATTTATGTCTTTAGGGCACTTTTGCATACAAGAGGATCTCATTCAACCTTAGAAACATCAGAGAAACATTTCATTGGCCAATGAATGTTTCCTTTCACAACCTTAAACACATAATCGAAGTCTATCTGGATGACCTATATGCTCACTATCATTATAGAGTGGATCATCCGACACACATTGGAGTTGTATTTGAGAGATGTTGTTGTTATCAAATTCATTTAAACCAAAAAAAATGCATATTTTATGTTAGGATTAGTCGCATGTTGGGGTTCATCATTTGAAAAGAGGGGATTATGGTCGATCCATTGAAGGTTGAGGAAATACTTTGTTTTCCTCTACCACACAGAATTGGATAGCTTTAGAGTATCTGATGGATGGCTAATTTCTTACGTTGGTTCATTGTGAACTATCCGAACCTTACCAAGGGTTTCATGTAGTTGTTGAAGAAGGATAATCCATTCTTATGGGATGAGTTGTCCCATGAGTCCTTCAACGCTCTTAAGAAAGCCTTGGCATCAACCCCTTTGCATCATCCTATGAACTATAGTAGATATTTCCTACTACATGTGGTCACATCTCAAGAGACGGTTGTCGTGGTCCTGGTTCAAGAGGATGACAAGCTCCATGAGCACGTTATCTACTATCTTATCCAAACTCTTCTTGATGTTGAACTTTGGTATACTCATGTGGAGAAATTAGTCTTAGTGAATGTTCATGCAATCGATTAATTGCGACATTACATTTACTTCTCCATACTACCATAGTGGCACATATCAATTGATTTCATTTTTTTCTAAGAAGACAAATGATAGGGGGAAATATAATAAATAGATTGTTATTTTACAAGAATTTGACCTTGATTTTGTTTCTGTAAAATCCAAGAAGTCCTTGGTGTTCACAGAGTTGATGTCAGATCTCCCTAGAATTAACATGGACATGATTCTTGGATGACAAAATTTTCCTTGTCTCATCTATGGACCCTTGTCATGGAAATACTATTGCTTATATCACGACTCTAAAGTTCCCTCCGCATATTTTGAGGGATGAATGATGATGTGTATGTCACGACGATTAAAAATACCTTAATGTCATTAGTGACACATTGTATAATTATGGGATGGATTCTATCTTACATCATTGTTTGACTCACGAAGAGGCTGAGGTTGTGCATAATGAATGCCACAGTGGGGTGTGTGGGGGTCACTTATCCACACTTGCTAATGCTCAAAAGAATTTGAGAGTGAGTTATTATCGGTCATCGATCTTTAAAGATTGATTTAACGCGGTCAACAGATGTCCCGATTTCTAGGTGTTTTCTTGGAATATCCCGTACCATTGCATTCCATTATCACTGTTGGTCCCTTCACCAAGTGGGGGGTAGATTTCATGGATTGCAACCCATATTTGGCTGGAAAATATCACCATGCTATTGTGGTTGTTATATCAGATATTTTGGGATTTCACCATCTAATTAACAATATTCACATGAACGTGAAAAATATACAACTTAGATCAATTCTATAGCCATATTACTAGTTAGTTAGGGTTAATTAATCCCTCATGATTGTGGCTTGAAGCAGTGGGAGGTTAACATACATTCCTCAACGGCTAGAAAATTTTGGAACTGTATATTTACAGTTTCTTAAATGCACCACTTTTCATGTCCATTGCGTGGAGGTCAGTCTAAACGTGTGGTGATAGGTCTAAATACACTGCGGTTTGTGTAAACTCGTGTCTCTTTAACAACCATTTCTGCATTCAGGTTTAAATCATATGATTACTGTCATATGCAATATCTCACTGAAGTCGAACCGTGATGAAAAGCAGCGTGAGGTTATCTCTGACGTGCGAGGAGGCAAGAGCATTCTCAGGTAAATTCATGTTTCTGATTCTCATTTCCATTTCCAAATCAACAACACTAGATTGTTCACTGATTTCCTTTTTCCTTTTTCTAAGGTTTTGTTGCACCGATAGTAAACCGTGGAGAAGAATTTCAGCGAGGTTTTTCACAGGGTTTCGTTCAACCAAGCATCTTCCTTTATATTCCATCGAGGGTTTTGCATGTAGGCATATCGGTAGAGCTACAGTAAAGGTATTGAAGCCTTTCCAGGCGAAGCCTTTCTAACTAGCATATTATGTTATACCCTGATTTCATGGCTTACTGGACTGCAGTTTGGTGTCCCACCGGTTTCTTTCCATTCGAGTAGAGCTAAGCCATAGATATAAAAAATACCATATTATTTCTGTCTAAAGCATCTTCCTTCAGCTAAGCCATAACATAAATATAGCCATCCGAAATC
>LPNX011146046.1:50471-77912 GCA_001517045.1 Pseudotsuga menziesii | reverse complement strand
TGAAATAGTAGACTTTCAAAGTCTGATACAACTTTTCTTCCTCCAAAATTAATAAATATTATTTTATTATTTTAACTATTATTTTATTAATTTTCCTTAGAAGGCCCATTTTGAGTTGAAATTTCCTCTAATACATAGTAATCTTGCTATGCATACCCTCTAGTATGAAATCGAAATTTTGATGTTCAAGGAAATGATACCAGATATCTATGTGCTTGGAGAAATTGTGAAATAGTAGACTTTCAAAGTCTGATACAACTCTGATTGTCACAATATACCACACTGGGATCCAACATATAATCATTCAACTCTACTATCAATTTGTGAAACAATATGGCCTCACAACTAGTATCCACATAGTCTTCCCTACTGAACCGAGTGCAACTGCCACCTACTTCCCATTGAATCAATCCTTAACATACCTAACCCCAAGATGAAACAAAACCCCTGCATTTCCCGCCCCATCAAAAACAATAAAACCATAGATTGAGAATCATGGCAACACTCCCGTGGTCCACCTTCCCTTGTTTTTTGTGCCCATTTTTGCTTTACTCGGGATAAACAAACCCCCATTATATTGCATATTGTTGATTAACATAAAAACCCCTTTTAACCCCAAATATATATGCCCGATATAGTTTTTGAATTTTTGACCATTTTTAAGCCCCTAATATGAACAAACGTGATATTGTATTGTTCCATCAATGATGCCCCCGTGCATCTGTACTAGTAGTGTGCTTCTTTGATTTCATGTGTTCATTTATAGAACTACCAATATTACCACTTGCCTTCACAAAATACAACCATTAATTGCATCGTGTACATTCCACTCTTACTTTTTTATTGTCCTCATAGTTTGCAAGTGTTTATTCCACCACCTTGAGCAAACTAGGCTCTTGTGTTTAGTTGAAATCATGTAGAAGTTTGATTGCTTGATCAATATCAAGTTGATCTCTAGCCATTGCTGTTGTCTTTTCTCTGTTACATGAAGGAATTTATTTAATTCCCAACATTTAAATGTGACATTGATGTAAACTTGTTTTCATATGATTGTTTATGAAGTTACGAACTGTTCGTGTTGTCAAGGATACTTTCCCTGTTCCACACTCAATGCCACAAATTTAACAATGGATCTTTATATTAGATTTTCCATTTTATGAATATACCTTGATTGTTAGCTTCTCCTTGACAAAATCTTCCATTAAACTATTGAGTCATTGAATTTCTTTTCCCAAGATGCCAATACATTAGGATAAAACAATACAACTTGTTCCACTGAGTTGTTCAACAACCAACAGGCCTAGTTTCCTTTTAATGCTTACATTTTTTGTTGTAGGTTTCCTTTTTTGCTCTTGCTTTGTATTTAAAGGAATTCCAATTGGGCTAATAAAATCAAAAGGATATTCAACGATTTCACTGTCCACAATTTCACAACGGATATCAACATAAGTACAAAATTTTCAACACTAGACTGTGCCAAGGGCACAATTATCTTCACCAATATAAATTATGAATTCCACAACATCACTTGGATCCATCTCTATTTCCATCCATGTGTACCTTTTAGTTTGTTAAAAAAACCTAAAATTAAAAAAAAAAAAATCACAAGTTTGGATATAACATGGCTACGAAATGAGGTGATTGCATCCATAAATAAATGAAATATGTGTGTGTGTGTGTGTGTGTGTGTGTGTGTGTGTGTGTGTGTATTCAAATTTACACATGCATATTAGTTCATTAATAAAACAAAGAGCTAGGAAGAAAGATATGCACATCCAATTCAAAACTCTAAAAATGATGAATAAATATTACTATTGGGATGAAACACCTGGAAATAAAATGTATTGTCAGTGGCTTATTCAAATATCGATCCCAAAACGGAAGAGTCAACTTCAACGTACCTGCAGAAGATCAAAAGGTGATCAAAACATAGAAACTATATTAATGGCATAAAATTTTAAAATATTTCCCTAGAGACAAAATCAGTTAATGGCATAAAATATTTCAAAGGAAAATATAGATATGCAAGAAGTTGTTGTGGATGTTTCTATAAAAGATAATGATGTGATGATTTGATACCACCTAAATGGGTATCCAATTGCACATATATTAGATATGTTGATGATAATCTCACCAAGATGACCTTGAGGTATATGGGAGTTACATGAACATCGCACTACCAACACTGATCCTACTATCATGACTATATTTAATGCCTTGTTCCATGACTTGAGCATGGATTTTTAATCATCCATGCTATTTATCATAACTTCATGTGAAATTGGTTCTAGTTGTGTCAAGCACCAGGTAAATTTATCTAATACTTTCTTAAAGTAATTAACAAGCTCAACCTTGAAATTTATATAAGAGATTTGGAATAATTACTTGTTCTTAAGTTCAATTCTAGTTTGTTCACTATTTTTCATATTGAAATGGTTATGTTTGAGAGTACCAACCTATACCAAGCCTTTCTTTGTTCCCTAGTCATCAAACAAAAATTGACAAGAAACCTAGATTTACACCATGCCATAACCCTAACCTTAATACTAGTTCTATCCCTAACATTTTTTATTCTACAAACCCTCATCCTTTCTCATGATGAAACTCCCCTAATCCCAACCCTCACCTTAATTTCTCCCATTTTCCATGATGTGCCAATATCATCTTAATTTTTCCTCACCTTAATTTGTCCCATCTTCCATGATATGCAAGTTGTTTTTTTGTACAACCTGTAAGACAAAACTCAAACACTATGGAATGCCATAAATTACTGTCTCATGCAAGAGAACCATCCATGTTCTGGAATATATTAAGAAATGAGTGTGTTGGATGTAGAAGACTCACTGCATAAAACTATTCAAGATGTTATAGTAGCCAATATAAAGCTTAGAAACACAAAAAACATCTATACAAAACCATGAAACTATCAAAAACAAAATTAACATAATTATGTTTGAAATATTAGCTACTTAGCTTAAGATCCTTTAGAACAAGACCTTAAAAAAAAATCTGATAATATAACCAATATCAGTAAGGTAACCGTGTGATCAAGTCTCTAGACATGTTGTGAAAAATCTAAACTCTCCCACTAGCAACGTACAACTTGTGTTCAAAAAATTATGTGGCTAGATTGAATACTAAATGATTCCATAAGATTAATTATAACTTTCTTGTAATGGTTTCATCAACATATTTCTCCTTAGCTTCACTTGCATCATAAAGTTAATACAAAGTATCTTGAAGATGTCTCTCATTGAATTCAATTCACTTGCTAATATGCTATGTAAATCCCTATTATTGAGACTAGTCAAGATAAAAAAATTCTTGAAGGTGGATGATATTTAATAAAATTGGAGTCCCATAATCACTCTTGCATGCACATATCAAAATTGGTACAAATCCACTAAGTCTTTTTTCTAAGCACTTGGTATTAAGGAAGCTTGTGAGAAAAATGCACGAAAATTAGAGCATTGGCTTAATGCTTGAATACGTTGGAACTTGGAAACATGACTAACCAAGAGATGGATTAATTAATGTTTGTTGAGAACTATTGTGTTGTTTTTCTATCTCAAGGAATTTATAATGGATGAACTAAGAAAAGTTTCCCTATAACAAGAAAGAATTTGTGACAGATATTTAGATCAAAATGATCATTAAGCCTCTAGTTGCAATGATAAACTCAATTGTTTTCTGTAATGTGTCTACAGATACACCCTATGAAGAAAATGCGTTCCTGTAATTGATCATAGCTAATTATTCTAGGGAAGTTCCTATTTCTATGTATAGAGCACTTACAAGTTTCCAAGTTCACAATGTTGAAATGCAAATTGCAAATACTACTGAAATGAGTTATGTGTATAAGGAGGAGAGCTCCCACAAATGTTGTAGTGGTGCTCCTACATACCTATAGGGATAATCTAACAAACTCAAGTTTCCTTTTTAGCTAGCAATTAAACCATGGAGGAAATATGACCCAAGCTCATGTTAGACAACAATGTTTTAGGTTTGTTAAGGATTTGAAAAAAAATAAAAATAAGTAACTGAGTGGGAAAGAAGAAATCCAAAGAGAGGGAAAATGAACTGAATGAGATCAGAGTAATAAATTAATAGACTTAAGGAAATCACTTGTGAGAGAGTTTTGACATGAAGGACAAGAAGCATTTAAAACCATCCATGCATCTATGTAATCCATATGGAAACTAAAACATTACGGTAATACTCTCAGCTTTTCTCCTTACATGAATTTTCCCAAGCGAATGGGGAAATCCATGTCTGCAAAGGGAGATCCAATGAAGTGCATAGTCATCGAAAGTTCTTTTAAATTGAATTTATTGCTGCTATTTTTATCTCTTTTGACACCCACATCATGGGATGGTTCAAACACCACTTTTCTGTCATTTGCAATTCAATTTACAACAGACCAGGGAATTAACCCCTAAAGCAAAAAATATTGAGAAGAACAAATTGTGATGATGATGGATAAACTTGATTCAATATCACATTAGATATGTCGAGAACCTCCATCATAGGAGTGGACAAATCTAACAATTTTCTGCTCTAAGCAAATGCCAAGAATGAGTACATAATCTGCATTTTGTTGGAAACAAGTTCTAATCACATTGAACCTCAATTTGGGTCAAGCAAAATGGCTTGACAAACCATAAAATTTTCAACCACTCCACCCGAGACTACGATTCCAAGAGTATCATGAATGTTTGGAGTAGGAATATAGGATTGAAAAGTATGGAAGATTAAGTGCTTGTGACTTGAACGTCTGGGGGCATATTCTTAAATAATACATGAACGTGACATCAACTCTAAGAGAATATGGTATTCAATAGATAAACAATGGGTAGGTAAAGGTTAGATGAAGGAACCCATAGAAATTTTATGCTAGAATCGGCCCACTTAGCACATGAAAAGACTCACAAGACTCCTAAGGTCTCCATGGATATTAATTGCTTGATTTGAGTGAGGTGAGGCCATTGGTCGTTACAAAAAGTTCAAGAAGATTAAGATGGTAGACAAATAATACCCAATAGGCTTCAAGTTTGTCATCAATCTTGGCATTTGATAAGGGCAAATCAAAACACTATTTTATGGTGCTGCAATTTCTCAAAACATCATATTACAAAGTTTTCATTTGTATGCAGATTAGGAGAGTGAAAAAAACTATATGCAAAATTTTGATGGATTCATTTACATTTTTTAAATTATGATAAATTTGAAAAATTACAATAATAAAATAATAATAAATTTCAAAAAAACCAATCATGTTCGAATAAGAGAAGATTGATAACAAAAGTATTGGACTCTATAATCTATGAGCAAAGTCATGCCCTCGCCTAAAATAACAATATATTAGTAAAAATAAAATATGTGTTATTTTTTTCAAAAAGAAAAAAGCTATACCATTAAAAAAAAATACTATATGTGAATACACTTGAAACAACTCCAAATACCACCATTCATCTAAAATCCAAAGAGCCATGAAAACACACAATACAAGCCTCAAAATAAAAAGTGTGTTAGATAAAACTCATAGAACTAACTTCTCAAAATTTCTATAATCTATTTTCACTTAAATCAATATATCTATGAATCTTTTATTCTAAATTTGATTAATAAATATATAAAGCACTTTTTCTACACCAATCAAATATACAAAGCATTTTTCTTCACCAAATAATGAATTCACAAGTTCACTAATTTACATGGCCTCATAGTGAGGTGAGTTAATATTCAATGATCTTAGTTTCATGAAATCCTAATTTTCCAGTACTAAAGATTCTATAGTGAATTAGCACTGAAATTATGAAATGAATTAATGCTACAAATCACTTTAGCATTAATTGGACATTACATTTTTTCATTGCTTCGAATCACCTAAGTTTGATGAAAATTTTGTGCGATGTTGGATTTAACCATTCACTATGACATCTCTATTGATTTGTATATCGTGGATGCACCTACCTTGCAAATATGTGGATGCCAGTTTGTAATAACAGCTTTACTACCTTTACAAGACCATATGGCCTTTCCATTGATTTGTATATTGTGAATGTACCTACCTTGAAAATATGTGAATGCCACTATCTAACAACTTCACTAACTTCACAAGACCATCTAACATCTTAGTAATAACATCATTTTGAGTTACCTAAAGAATAATTTATTGGATTCATGAATAGAAAAGAATGTTTCATTTGAAGCAATAGTTGCACGCATATACAAATATGGTGTGAGAAATCATCCATTTGACATGTATAAATGACAAGCTTGATGATGCCATTACCCAAAATTGTAGTAGGTGAACAAGTGATAATTTTGTGAGTCAAATCGCTTACTGAACTACTAAGAATGGTGTGCTATCATTGTTCAATGCAATTTGTAAAACTATGCAAGAGACTAGTGCAAAATAATTTTCTTTTGTAATTACTCAAATCGGGTGTTGAAATACATCTATTTTCTAAACACTTGTTATTAAGGAAGTTTGTGAGAAAATTCCAGCTTTAGCTTAATGCTTGAATACATTGCAACTTGGAAACATGACTAACCAAGAGATGTATTAATGACTTGTTTGTTGAGAACTATTGTGTTAGTTTTCTATCTCAAGGAATTAATAGTGGATGCACCAAGATGGGTTCTTAGACTTGTTTCTACCTATTTAACATTGTTCCTATTTCTATATTGAGACATATCTTTCAAAACTCCCAAATAGTCAACCATTATCAATTCTAGGGATGGGGAGCCATGTTACAAGTTCCTCTAATGTGGCTTCATATACACCTTATGAAGCATATGAGTTCCTGTAATTGATAACGGTTGACTATTATAGGGATGGTTCTTATTTCTATGTACATAGCACTTCCAAGTTTCCAACTTCACATTGTTGAAATGAAAAATGAAAATGCTACTGAAGCGAGTTATGTGTATAAGGAGGAGAGCCAATGAAGTGCATAGTCATCGAAAATTATTTTAAATTGAATTTATTGCTGCTATTTTTATCTCTTTTGACACCCACATCATGGGATGGTTCAAACACCACTTTTCTGTCATTTGCAATTCAATTTACAATGGACCAGGGAATTAACCCCTAAAGCAAAAAATATTAAGAAGAACAAATTGTGATGATGATGGATAAACTTGATTCAATATCGCATTAGATATGTCGAGAACCTCCATCATAGGAGTGGACAAATCTAACAATTTTCTGCTCTACGCAAATGCCAAGAATGAGTACATAATCTGCATTTCGTTGGAAACAAGTTCTAATCACATTGAACCTCAATTTGGGTCAAGCAAAATGGCTTGACAAACCATAAAATTTTCAAGCACTCCACCCGAGACTACGATTCCAAGAGTATCATAAATGTTTGGAGTAGGAATATAGGATTGAAAAGTATGGAAGATTAAGTGCTTGTGACTTGAAGGTCTGGGGGCATATTCTTAAATAATACATGAACGTGACATCAACTCTAAGAGAATATGGTATTCAATAGATAAACACTGGGTAGGTAAAGGTTAGATGAAGGAACCCATAGAAACTTTTATGCTAGAATCTGCCCACTTAGGACATGAAAAGACTCACAAGACTCCTAAGGTCTCCATGGATATTAATTGCTTGATTTGAGTGAGGTGAGGCCATTGGTCGTTACAAAAAGTTCAAGAAGATTAAGATGGTAGACAAATCATACCCAATAGGCTTCAAGTTTGTCATCAATCTTGGCATTTGATAAGGGCAAATCAAAACACTATTTTATGGTGTTGGAATTTCTCAAAACATCATATTACAAAGTTTTCATTTGTATGTAGATTAGGAGAGTGAAAAAAACTATATGCAAAATTTTGATGGATTCATTTACATTTTTTAAATTATGATAAATTTGAAAAATTACAATAATAAAATAATAATAAATTTCAAAAACACCAATCATGTTCGAATAAGAGAAGATTGATAACAAAAGTATTGGACTCTATAATCTATGAGCAAAGTCATGCCCTCACCTAAAATAACAATATATTAGTAAAAATAAAATATGTGTTATTTTTTTCAAAAAGAAAAAAGCTATACCATTAAAAAAAATACTATATGTGAATACACTTGAAACAACTCCAAATACCACCATTCATCTAAAATCCAAAGAGCCATGAAAACACACAATACAAGCCTCAAAAAAAAAGTGTGTTAGATAAAACTCATAGAACTAACTTCTCAAAATTTCTATATAATCTATTTTCACTTAAATCAATATATCTATGAATCTTTTATTCTAAATTTGATTAATAAATATATAAAGCACTTTTTCTACACCAATCAAATATACAAAGCATTTTTCTTCACCAAATAATGAATTCACAAATTCACTAATTTACATGGCCTCATAGTGAGGTGAGTTAATATTCAATGATCTTATTTTCATGAAATCCTAAGTTTCCAGTACTAAAGATTCTATAGTGAATTAGCACTGGAATTATGAAATGAATTAATTCTACAAATCACTTTAACATTAATTGGACATTACATTTTTTCATTGCTTCGAATCACCTAAGTTTGATGAAAATTTTGTGCGATGTTGGATTTAACCATTCACTATGACATCTCTATTGATTTGTATATCGTGGATGCACCTACCTTGCAAATATGTGGATGCCAGTTTGTAATAACAGCTTTACTACCTTTACAAGACCATATGGCCTTTCCATTGATTTGTATATTGTGAATGTACCTACCTTGAAAATATGTGAATGCCACTGTCTAACAACTTCACTAACTTCACAAGACCATCTAACATCTTAGTAATAACATCATTTTGAGTTACCTGAAGAACAATTTATTGGATTCATGAATAGAAAAGAATGTTTCATTTGAAGCAATAGTTGCACGCATATACAAATATGGTGTGAGAAATCATCCATTTGACATGTATAAATGACAAGCTTGATGATGCCATTACCCAAAATTGTAGTAGGTGAACAAGTGATAATTTTGTGAGTCAAATCACTAAGAATGGTGTGCTATCATTGTTCAATGCAATTTGTAAAACTATGCAAGAGACTAGTGCAAAATAACTTTCTTTTGTAATTACTCAAATCGGGTGTTGAAATACATCTATTTTCTAAACACTTGTTATTAAGGAAGTTTGTGAGAAAATTGCAGCTTTAGCTCAATGCTTGAATACATTGCAACTTGGAAACATGACTAACCAAGAGATGTATTAATGACTTGTTTGTTGAGAACTATTGTGTTAGTTTTCTATCTCAAGGAATTAATAGTGGATGCACCAAGATGGGTTCTTAGACTTGTTTCTACCTATTTAACATTGTTCCTATTTCTATATTGAGACATATCTTTCAAAACTCCCAAATAGTCAACCATTATCAATTCTAGGGATGGGGAGCCATGTTACAAGTTCCTCTAATGTGGCTTCATATACACCTTATGAAGCATATGAGTTCCTGTAATTGATAACGGTTGACTATTATAGGGATGGTTCTTATTTCTATGTACATAGCACTTCCAAGTTTCCAACTTCACATTGTTGAAATGAAAAATGCAAATGCTACTGAAGCGAGTTATGTGTATAAGGAGGAGAGCCAATGAAGTGCATAGTCATCGAAAATTATTTTAAATTGAATTTATTGCTGCTATTTTTATCTCTTTTTACACCCACATCATGGGATGGTTCAAACACCACTTTTCTGTCATTTGCAATTCAATTTACAACGGACCAGGGAATTCACCCCTAAAGCAAAAATTATTGAGAAGAAAAAATTGTGATGATGATGGATAAACTTGATTCAATATCGCATTAGATATGTTGAGAACCTCCATCATAGGAGTGGACAAATCTAACAACTTTATGCTCTAAGCAAATGCCAAGAATGAGTACATAATCTGCATTTCGTTGGAAACAAGTTCTAATCACATTGAACCTCAATTTGGGTCAAGCAAAATGGCTTGATAAACCATAAAATTTTCAACCACTCCACCCGAGACTACGATTCCAAGAGTATCATAAATGTTTGGAGTAGGAATATAGGATTGAAAAGTATGGAAGATTAAGTGCTTGTGACTTGAAGGTCTGGGGGCATATTCTTAAATAATACATGAACGTGACATCAACTCTAAGAGAATATGGTATTCAATAGATAAAGACTGGGTAGGTAAAGGTTAGATGAAGGAACCCATAGAAAATTTTATGCTAGAATTTGCCCACTATGGACATGAAAAGACTCACAAGACTCCTAAGGTCTCCATGGATTTTAATTGCTTGATTTGAGTGAGGTGAGGCCATTGGTTGTTATAAAAAGTTCAAGAAGATTAAGATGGTAGACAAATCATACCCAATAGGCTTCAAGTTTGTCATCAATCTTGGCATTTGATAAGGGCAAATCAAAACACTATTTTATGGCGTTGGAATTTCTCAAAACATCATATTACAAGGTTTTCATTTGTATGTAGATTAAGAGAGTGAAAAAAACTATATGCAAAATTTTGATGGATTCATTTACATTTTTTAAATTATGATAAATTTGAAAAATTACAATAATAAAATAATAATAAATTTCAAAAAAAGCAATCATGTTCGAATAAGAGAAGATTGATAACAAAAGTATTGGAATCTGTAATCTATGAGCAAAGTCATGCCCTCACCTAAAATAACAATATATTAGTAAAAATAAAATATGTGTTATTTTTTTCAAAAAGAAAAAAGCTATACCATTAAAAAAAATACTATATGTGAATACACTTGAAACAACTCCAAATACCACCATTCATCTAAAATCAAAAGAGCCATGAAAACACACAATACAAGCCTCAAAATAAAAAGTGTGTTAGATAAAACACATAGAACTATCTTCTCAAAATTTATATAATCTATTTTCACTTAAATCAATATATCTATGAATCTTTTATTCTAAATTTGATTAATAAATATATAAAGCACTTTTTCTGCACCAATCAAATATACAAAGCATTTTTCTTCACCAAATAATGAATTCACTAATTTACATGGCCTCATAGTGAGGTGAGTTAATATTCAATGACGTTAGTTTCATGAAATCCTAAGTTTCGAGTACTAAAGATTCTATAGTGAATTAGCACTGGAATTATGAAATGAATTAATTCTACACATCACTTTAACATTAATTGGACATTACATTTTTTCATTGCTTCGAATCACCTAAGTTTTGATGAAAATTTTGTGCGATGTTGGATTTAACCATTCACTATGACATCTCCATTGATTTGTATATCGTAGATGCACCTACCTTGCAAATATGTGGATGTTAGCTTGTAATAACAACTTTAGTACCTTTACAAGACCATATGGCCTTTCCATTGATTTGTATATTGTGAATGTACCTACCTTGAAAATATGTGAATGCCACTGTCTAAGAACTTCACTACCTTCACAAGACCATCTAACATCTTAGTAATAACATCATTTTGAGTTACCTGAAGAATAATTTATTGGATTCATGAACAGAAAAAAATGTTTCATTTGAAGCAATAGTTGCATGCATATACAAATATGGTGTGAGAAATCATCCATTTGACATGTCTAAATGACAAGCTTGATGATGCCATTACCCAAAATTGCAGTAGGTGAACAAGTGATAATTTTGTGAGTGAAATCGCTTATTGAACTACTAAGAATGGTGTGCTATCATTGTTCAATGCAATTTGTAAAACTATGCAAGAGACTAGTGCAAAATAATTTTCTTTTGTAATTACTCAAATCGGGTGTTGAAACACATCTATTTTCTAAACACTTGTTATTAAGGAAGTTTGTGAGAAAATTGCAGCTTTAGCTTAATGCTTGAAAACATTGCAACTTGGAAACATGACTAACCAAGAGATGTATTAATGACTTGTTTGTTGAGAACTATTGTGTTATTTTTCTATCTCAAGGAATTAATAGTGGATGCACCAAGATGGGTTCTTAGAATTATTTCTGCCTATTTAACATCGTTCCTATTTCTATATTGAGACATATCTTTCAAAACTCCCAAATAATCAACCATTATCAATTCTAGGGATGGGGAGCCATCTTACAAGTTCCTCTAATGTGGCTTGATATACACCTTATGAAGCATATGAGTTCCTGTAATTGATAACAGTTGACTATTCTAATGATGGTTCTTATTTCTATGTACATAGCACTTCCAAGTTTCCAACTTCACATTGTTGAAATGAAAAATGCAAATGCTACTGAAGCGAGTTATGTGTATAAGGAGGAGAGCCAATGAAGTGTATAGTCATCGAAAGTTCTTTTAAATTGAATTTATTGCTGCTATTTTTATCTCTTTTGACACCCACATCATGGGATGGTTCAACACCACTTTTCTGTCATTTGCAATTCAATTTACAACAGGCCAGGGAATTAACCCCTAAAGCAAAAAATATTGAGAAGAAAAAATTGTAATGATGATGGATAAACTTGATTCAATATCACATTAGATATGTCGAGAACCTCCATCATAGGAGTGGACAAATCTAACAATTTTCTGCTCTAAGCAAATGCCAAGAATGAGTACATAATCTGCATTTCGTTGGAAACAAGTTCTAATCACATTGAACCTCAATTTGGGTCAAGCAAAATGGCTTGACAAACCATAAAATTTTCAACCACTCCACCCGAGACTACAATTCCAAGAGTATCATAAATGTTTGGAGTAGGAATATAGGATTGAAAAGTATGGAAGATTAAGTGCTTGTGACTTGAAGGTCTGGGGGCATATTCTTAAATAATACATGAACATGACATCAACTATAAGAGAATATGGTATTCAATAGATAAAGACTGGGTAGGTAAAGGTTAGATGAAGGAACCCATAGAAAATTTTATGCTAGAATCCGCCCACTATGGACATGAAAAGACTCACAAGACTCCTAAGGTATCCATGGATATTAATTGCTTGATTTGAGTGAGGTGAGGCCATTGGTCGTTAGAAGAAGTTCAAGAAGATTAAGATGGTAGACAAATCATACCCAATAGGCTTCAAGTTTGTCATCAATCTTGGCATTTGATAAGGGCAAATCAAAACACTATTTTATGGCGTTGGAATTTCTCAAAACATCATATTACAAAGTTTTCATTTGTATGTAGATTAGGAGAGTGAAAAAAACTATATGCAAAATTTTGATGGATTCATTTACATTTTTTAAATTATGAAAAATTTGAAAAATTACAATAATAAACTAATAATAAATTTCAAAAAAAACAATCATGTTCGAATAAGAGAAGATTGATAACGAAAGTATTGGACTCTATAATCTATGAGCAAAGTCATGCCCTCACCTAAAATAACAATATATTAGTAAAAATAAAATATGTGTTATTTTTTTCAAAAAGAAAAGAGATATACCATTAAAAAAAATACTGTATGTGAATACACTTGAAACAACTCCAAATACCACCATTCATCTAAAATCCAAAGAGCCATGAAAACACACAATACAAGCCTCAAAATAAAAAGTGTGTTGGATAAAACTCATAGAACTAACTTCTCAAAATTTATATAATCTATTTTCACTTAAATCAATATATCTATGAATCTTTTATTCTAAATTTGATTAATAAATATATAAAGCACTTTTTCTACACCAATCAAATATACAAAGCATTTTTCTTCACCAAATAATGAATTCACAAATTCACTAATTTACATGGCCTCATAGTGAGGTGAGTTAATATTTGATGATCTTAGTTTCATGAAATCCTAAGTTTCCAGTACTAAAGATTCTATAGTGAATTAGCACTGAAATTATGAAATGAATTAATGCTACAAATCACTTTAGCATTAATTGGACATTACATTTTTTCATTGCTTCAAATCACCTAAGTTTGATGAAAATTTTGTGCGATGTTGGATTTAACCATTCACTATGACATCTCCATTGATTTGTATATCGTAGATGCACCTACCTTGCAAATATGTGGATGCCAGTTTGTAATAACAACTTTACTACCTTTACAAGACTGTATGGCCTTTCCATTGATTTGTATATTGTGAATGTACCTACCTTGAAAATATGTGAATGCCACTGTCTAACAACTTCACTACCTTCACAAGACCATCTAAAATCTTAGTAATAACATCATTTTGAGTTACCTGAAGAATAATTTATTGGATTCATGAACAGAAAAGAATGTTTCATTTGAAGCAATAGTTGCATGCATATACAAATATGGTGTGAGAAATCATCCATTTGACATGTCTAAATGACAAGCTTGATGATGCCATTACCCAAAATTGGAGTAGGTGAACAAGTGATAATTTTGTGAGTCAAATCACTTACTGAACTACTAAGAATGGTGTGCTATCATTGTTCAATGCAATTTGTAAAACTATGCAAGAGACTAGTGCAAAATAATTTTCTTTTGTAATTACTCAAATCGGGTGTTGAAATACATCTATTTTCTAAACACTTGTTATTAAAGAAGTTTGTGATAAAATTGCAGCTTTAGCTTAATGCTTGAAACATTGCAACTTGGAAACATGACTAACCAAGAGATGTACTAATGACTTGTTTGTTGAGAACTATTGTGTTAGTTTTCTATCTCAAGGAATTAATAGTGGATGCACCAAGATGGGTTCTTAGAATTGTTTCTACCTATTTAACATGGTTCCTATTTCTATATTGAGACATATCTTTCAAAACTCCCAAATAGTCAACCATTATCAATTCTAGGGATGGGGAGCCATGTTACAAGTTCCTTTAATGTGGCTTCATATACACCTTATGAAGCATATGAGTTCCTGTAATTGATAATGGTTGACTATTCTAGGGATGGTTCTTATTTCTATGTACAGAGCACTTCCAAGTTTCCAACTTCACATTGTTGAAATGAAAAATGCAAATGCTACTGAAGCGAGTTATGTGTATAAGGAGGAGAGCCCGCACAAATGTTGTAGTGGTTCTCCTAAAGACCTATAGGGATAATCTAATAAAATCATGTTGCTTTTTCAGTTGGTAGTTAAAACATGGAGCAAATACGACCCAATCTCATGTGAGACAACAATGTTTTAGGTTTGTTGAGAATTTGAAAAAGAAGTAAAAAGAAGTAATTGAGTGGGAAAAAATAAATCCAAAGAGAGGAAAAATGAACTGAAGAAGATGAGAGGAAGAAATTAGTAGACTTAAAACAGTTCTGAACTCTTTCAAGCAATCAAAAACTACTGGTTGAAATACACTTCAACTAGTGGAATTTTGCTTCAATTTTTATGATATGTTGGAGGATGATTTGATAATAATAGAGGATCCACGACATTAAGAAAGGGTTTGGCTGCCTAAAATGCAAAATTTATTCCTCAAACACTGAGCTTGATTTTAGGGTTCTTTTCTTCAGCCTCCTTTGCATTCCTTAACCTATGAGTCTTCCTTATCTCTAAGGATGCAAAGACCTATAGAAATCTTGATTCTCGTAGAGATCCTAGAAACCATAGAAAAATTGTAGGCTCTCAATTATCCCATCACCAGACATTCTGCACCAATATGCAAGTTATAATAGCTTGGATAGGAAACTTGTCGAGGAAACTGCACCATTGGAAAAAATAAGTGAAATGTTTTCCTAAAGCTTAGTTAAAGTAAGTTTCACTAAAATAGAATGGAATTTAACAAACCTTAAAGTGGCATGACCTATGATTTATTGGTCTATTTATTGTCCATGTGAATGTGAAAGTGACAAAAAATCGTTAATGTACCAAACATATGAGCTAGCCACATTGCAAACACTAACAAAGTTTACCAATACTGATGTTAATAAAAAAAAATCACAAGACGAACCCACTAACAACGCATACATGAACCAAATTTGATGCACACATTCTGCCACTAAAATATTGATGATAATTGCAATATCAAATCAGAGAAGGAGACCTTATCGACAATTGAACATTTATAAGAAAAGACGGGGAAAAAAAACATAACTACTCAGTTTGGAAACTTTTTTCGGTCCAGAAAATCAACATACATATTTTAGGTCTAAGAGCTAAGATATTTATATTTCATCCTGATAGAACTCTTTTAAAATGATAACATTTATTAAATGCAGGGAAAATAAAAAATGAGGTAAAGTCACTTGTAAACACAACTGTTGAAACGACTGCTATGGTTTGTCCTGATAAGGAAGTCGAATTGGGACAAAAAACCTTTCAATTCAAGCCTTGCAATGTATGTTCCATCTTGGCCTCATAACTAATTGATCTCTCTAGGCATCTTTTCAAGGAAGCTCAGGACCAAAAGGAAAGGGAAAAACCCGAGAGAAAAGATCAACTTAGAGCATGATTGTTAGGAGCTAAAATATAAGTGAACATGTAGTAATGTTATCGGGTTGATCAACCAGGAGGAGAAATAATGCTCAGTCTATTCCTAGAACCCCAATACTCGGACACAGCTGAAAACCCCAACTTCTCACAAGTAATGTTATGTAATAATTAACTAGTTTCTCATAGAGATCAGCAAAACGAGTCCATCAACTAGGAGGAACAAGCATGCTCAGATTGTTCCTGGAACCCCAATGCTTGAACACGGCTGAAAACCCCATCTTCTCCCTCCTGTGCGGTTCTCCTCAAAGCTCATGAAAACCCTATGCTCCCGTAATGCTTCCACAACGTAGTATGAGCTTCAAACCCCAGTGCTCCAACACGGATGAAAACACTAACACGACTGAAAACTGCATCTTCTCCCTCCTGTGCGGTGCTCCTCAAAGCTCGTGAAAACCCTATGCTCCCCTGATGCTCCCACAACAGAGTCTGAGCTTGGAACCCCAATTCTCCAACACGACTGAAAACACCAACACGACTGAAAACCCCAGCTTCTCCCTCCTACACGGTGCCCCTCAAATCTCATGAAAACCCTACTCTCTCGTGATGCTCCAACAACGTAGTCTGAGCCTAGAACCCCAATGCTCCAACACGGCCGAAAACACCAACACATTTGAAAACCCTAGCTTCTCTCTCCTGCATGGTGCTCCTCAAACCTCGTGAGAACCCTATGCTCTTATGATGTTCTCACAGTCTAGTCTGAGCCTGGAACCCCAATGCTCCAACACGGCTGAAAACCCCATCTTATCCCTCATGCATGCTGCTCCTCAAAGCACATGAAAACCTTATGCTCCCGTGATGCTCCCACATCGTGCATCTTCCCTCGTAATAAAAAAACCCCTTAATACTGGGATATTAGTGTATTAAATAAATTAAACATCTATACCCTTAATACACCCCCAATATGATGTTTTGGGTTTTTCAAATAATTAAACCCCCAATATAAACGAACGTGATATATATTGGTCCCGTCAACGACGCCCCTGTTACTAACCACGGGTTAAGTGGTTGTGCTAGTTTTAATGTTATCGATACCTTGCAAAGTTGCATTTTCGTCCATCCCCCAATAGGTTAACCAAGTCATCCTACCTTTATACGAGCCTCTCATGACCGTTAAGTGGTCTTGATTGGATTTTAAAGCACTTTTGGGAAGTCTCTCGTCTCCCATGTTATTTATCGACACTTATACATTTAGTGATGGCCATGGTCTAGATGAAAAAAAACCCACTTAGGATTTGCTCAAATTTTTTCCAATATTCTCTAAAGATAATACAACCCCAAGCTTCATCACCATACAAAATAACAAAAATGACTAGATTTAAAAAAAAAAAAATTATCCCACATCACATCACAAAACATCACAAATATTTAGTGCAAAAACAAAAATCCAAATTATAACTAGAACATAAATCCTCCCATAACAAAAATCCAAATTATAACTACTAAAACATAAAACCTCCCATAAATCATAGTTTATGCTCAATTATGATTGATTGGGCTCCATGTGACAATAGTTTTTTTCAACCTGAAATTATTTGCATCTTTAAGTTGGACTCGGATGCTTTAAAAAAGCAAACAGAGTCCCAAGAGCATAATAGTTTGAATTCAGGTTATTTTCACATTGAAACATTACGGTTGATGGGCGCGCCATGGCAGGCTGTTTGTTCATGATTCAGGAAGTTTGTATGGGGCCTTGCAATAAAATGCAGCCAGAAACGTTGTGTTTCGAGCTTCTGTATCATACTGTTGATAATGTTCGTCCATTTTTGGAATGGCGGTCAACAGTAAGATAATTGACGCAGACATATGAAACACGTAGATGACAGCAAATTAAGGCTCAGATTAGAAGTAGTCGTATCGGATTCGAAGCACTATTATTAAACCATGTTTCTGACGTCGGAACAGAGAGACCAGTGTGCAGCAGAAGCTTCGAGAAACTCAGGAATCCCAACGAAATAATAACTAATTCATTACGGGGCTGTCGTATTCAGAATAAATAATTAGTTCAAGATTGCAAAGTCTTTAGCATTGTGATTAAACTTTCAAAGCATCTTATCTCTGAAGAAAAGATAATATTTGACCAAGAATATTCTACCGTCACCCGTGTACTATTCTAACTTGAAAAGAACTGCAGCACCGCGAAATTCAACATGGACTGTGCCGCGTAGCGCTAAAGTTGGCTACATTTAATATGCACATGCATCTATAGTCTGCGTTGTTGGTGGTGCCGATCACACCGTTTTTGGAACACAGCACGAGGCTTCCTAATCCATTAAAAAATGGAAATGCAGGCATCAAAGAATTCCATTTGGATATTACTTATTGGCTGTAAAGAGCTAATCTCTTCTACTTCTGACGATTCTGTTTCCTAATTCCATTAATCAAATCATGAAAACAGTTTAGGGTTCTCTGTTGCCTTCTTATTAATCACATTTTACAAGATAAGGTATGCCATTAGGGATTTGTAGAGGAGGTGTTTTCTGGAGTGGAAATGGAAAGAAGATCTCTGAAAATAATCGTCATGTCTCGGGATTCATAGTAGGTTCTCGTGATATATTCAAAACTATATATTATACACTGATTTACATAAGTTCATTTTTATATATTATTAAAATAACTTTTATATATATATATATATATTAAAATTGTAATAGATTCATAATAATCAAGCATTCTCAGCGTAAATATTTGGCCGAGCTTTGTGCCTTACTAAATGGTTGTTTTTAAAGATCTTTATGTCCAAATATAGATATGGAGTTAACGTGAATATGTGTTGGATTGGTTTATTGCGTTGATAGAGGCTTCTACAGTCCAATCCAGTACAGTACACTAGAAATAGCTAATTCTTCTACAGTCCAATCCAGTACAGTACACTAGAAATAACTAATTAATATTGTTTCACTTTTTTTATTTTGAGTAGTTAAAATATATGTTTTCAATTCATTTCGATCTACACCGTTAAATAATACTTTAATTATTTAACTTTGTTAAAAAAATTATTATTTTTTAAAAATTATATTAAATTGTTGTAATTGAGAATGAAGAGGAGGTGCTTACAGCTTAGTAATAAAGAAGCAACATAGATCCAATTTCTAATTGGATTTTTTTTTCTTCTAAAAAATAAATTTAACAAGATAATAAACTAGCATAATTACATAGTTTCTGGTTGGATCACGTCCATAAAGATAAAATGAGTGAGAGATAGTTAAGGAATGGAAGAGAGTTTGGAAATAGTTTTTAGTCCATTTAGTTAAACAGCTTCAAGTGTGTGCTATCCATGCCTAGCTACATGTTATCATGGACATTCTTCTTGTTATCCATTTATCAACTATCAGTTATTTTTTAGATTATTTTTCTGTGTATTGCACATTGCTAGCATGTATCTAAGCTAGCTACCGGATATTTTTTATATTCCCTTTTTTTATAATTATTTATTTTAAATTTCGAACTACTGCCATAGAATCAATCTTGAGAGTACATCTCTCTCACACTTGCGTCATCCTCATTAGTAAATGAAAAAGTATAGGTCGTAGTCCACCCCAAATCTCAAATAAAAACATCTATAGATGTATTAAATAAATATTATTCAAAAAAATTAAAACCATTATAGATTTATCTTAAGCCTACAAGCATCAAAGGAATATAAAACTTTTTGAGAGATAATTTGTTTATTACATGTAAAAGGTTTAAGATAAAATGAAAAATTACACCTCATGAAATTGGATCCCTTTCCTAGATCTGTGTTTAAAATGGATCTATGGTTGTTATTTAAAATATATGTTGGCTAAATTATGTTACATAATGTAAAGCTTTATAGATCATAAAAAATTAATAAGTCAAAATATGGCAATATCATTAAAGAGAATTGATTCCTCTATTGGTTAATATTTTTTTTAAATTTAATTTAGTGATGTTACAACTCTTGAATATGGCCATAGATACACCTACAAACAATAAATATAACAAAAAATAATAATAAAGTTGTGGGTCAAGATATAGGTACAATGATAGATCTCTTCTTTAATACTAATTAACATATAAAGATCTTCTAATCTCTTAAATATTGAAAATATAAAATTATGAAATGATAAATCTCTTCTTTAATACTAAGTAAACATATAAAGATCTTCTAATCTCTTAAATATTGGAAATACAAATTTATTTCATAATTGTATTTATGTTTGTTTAATTTAATATTTTTATTTTTATTTTTAAATATGACTTTACATTTATCTTTTTTCAAAACCAACTTCCTTTCTAAATAAATGTGACATCACATATCTCACAACATGTAAAAAGCAATACATATTTCAAAAAAAACAACATATTACTCTTTTTAAAATAATTTTAATATAAATAAAGATGTAAATGAGTAAATCATATATCACTATAGTTGAAAGTACACTAACCGTTGGTGAACATACTCATAGGTTACAAGTTAGCCTTTTTCTATTAAAGTTATCTTTCACAAAGTTATTTTTTACAAAGTGCTAGTTATCTATGTATTAGGAGTTAGCTAGGAGTTATCCGTGCATAAGCTATAATTCTTATTTTTAAATAATTGTTTATTTTGAATTTGAAACAATTACAATGTAGAAAAAATAACAAATACATGTCCATCCCCAAAATATCCTATAAAAATAATCAATATAATATATTATATGCACAATATTAATTATAAACTCTTAAAACATAATATATTAAATTTACAACATCAATTATATTTAATTAAATATTTTAAAACTTTTCACAATTACCTATACAAACATATTGTCAATTACCTTCTTTTTTTTTTTTTACCATGTTTATCTTTATCTTATTTTAGATTTATGTTTTTCATCAAATTCTAAGTTTATCAAATTTCATTAACATTCCTTGAACTTTTATTTTGTCCATTATTTATTTATTTTATTTTATAATAACTACTTTCAAACTTTTTTTTGTTTAAAAGTACTAGATTTTCCTAAACTTTTATAATAAAAAAATTCATTTTAACAATTCTTTATTCACTATTTATAATTTATAATTATTAATTGTTTTTTTTTGCAAAAACACTTTTATATTTACAAGGACAACGAATCCAAAAGAACAAATACCCTCAGTATACCAAACAAACCACAAATTGATCCAAAACCAAAGACAAAGAACTAGTTGCACTATACAATTACTACAAGCACTTAACCCCTTGTCCACAAGACATCTAAGAGTTACAAAACGATTCTTCATTAATAATGAATGCGCCCAACATACTTATATAAATATTCCATTCTTCAAGCATTAATGATGTCATTGAAATATATTCTGCATTTTTATTAAATTCCCTTAACACATGCTTTGTAATACACCTTTTTGGAGAAACTGGGCACATTATCCAAAATATTTCAAAGAGGCTTCAAAACTTTGATATCGAAATCATTTTTCTTAACACCCTCATTGACAATGGATTTCACACTAACTCCATGGTTATGAGACAACTCGGGAAGCTCAAGGGAAGTAATATTAGCTTTTGATAGGATTGACACACTCATATATATGGAATATTAATATAGTTTGGATAAGGACTTTTTAAAAACACTTCACATGTACATCCTCCTTCAATACATGGTCTTGTTTCGAAACTAGGAAAAAGTATTAAACTAATATTTCTTGGTTTGGTTCCAAACACCACCGAAGCTTTCCAAATTTCTTATATAAGGACCCTATGGGATTTAAAACATCCTAAAAGACACTAGAAACTCAAAGTTTGGATCGCAAAACTGATTTTGATTTTTTTTCAAGTTTGCGCACTTTTGGTCAATTTCAAGCTTTGGACTAGTGAAACCCAAGATGATCCAAATGCACCCAAACGAATTCAAATTTTGTATGAAAGGGATTGAGGGGTCTTAGTAAATCCTAATTAATATTATGAATTTTCATACACTTTCCAAATACTTATGTAACCTTCTTTTGACCCTAGGGGAAGAAGGACAGAAACACTAGGAAAATCGATGTTAAAACACCCAAGGGTAGATGACACTTTTGGCTCTCCAAATACATTACGGACCTCCAAAATTTCAGAATAGGTTACTTGGATTGGTTATGGGACATAAATGGTCACTAAAATAAAATATTTTGCAGGTCCTCCAACTTTCTATTTCTCCCACAAATCAGTAAGCTTGAAATAAGGTTATTACATTGTTGGAATTGAGCAAAAGACTGTGAAACTTTGAGAAAATCCCCCAAGGGATTGCATAAAATGTATTTCACAGATTCATTACATAAATGGATTCTCAAAAGTTGAAAATAATATAATGCAACTTATACAAAAATCATACAAATCCATTTCAATATCGAGTACCAAATAGATAGGGAAATGGCTCTATTGCATACAAGTTTTAGCATTTCACAAATAACACTCCCTGGGATTTGAGATTGATTTCACATGTTGAGAAATATAAATATCCATATATCATCCAAAACATAAATGACATCCAATATACTCCTTACATACATATCACACATCTCTAAGTGCACCACCAACATGAGACATTGAGAATGAACAAGAGAAGATGAGAGATAGGGAATGAATATGAATGTAATAAGATATTGAACTGTGGGAGGAATTAAATCTACAAACAAACCCCTTCATTCATCTCTAATGAGAGGTCTGAGTGGCATCTCCATAAACCAAATTGGACAGGGATCTTGCACCTTTGAAATTGGTTCACAAGTAGAGAGAGTAAACACCCACCATGAAATGGACAACCTAGCAATCCCTCATAAAATAAAGAAGGAAAAATCACAAATTGCTGGAATATGCCCCATTTATACTTCCTCTTTGGCTTCATTTCCCTACGATAAACTCAAATTACCTTCCCATGGGTTCAATAAGTTGAATTAGTGTTAATCTAGGTCATTACATTAACCCAAGTGACACTTTTCTTGACTTTGCTTACTCTCCCTTCATCAAATTTGACTTGGAACCTTTCATGAAGCTTATTTAGGTCCCACACACACCTCATGTGCCATATTGGTTCTATTGTTATCTCTTACATGTCATATATGTCATAGTTGTAACATACTCTATGATAAGTGTCATAGTGTGTCATAGAGTTGTCATAATTGTCATAATGATTTTCATAGTTGTCATAGAATCGTTTCATTGCCTAAATTTATCATATGACTCTTCATTCACCACCTTAGAACTAACTCCTTCCTCCAAATTTGAATATGAGGCTGATGTCATGTGTCAATGAGGAATGATCCCTCATGTGGACCCACACATCCACTTATGTTCTCCCATGGCCAACTAGAACCCATTTCCACTTCATTTTGTATCATTTAATCTTTATTCCATCATTAATTTACCCATTTTCCATCTTCCACAAATATGAGTTTGAATTTTCATGTGAAATTATAGGCCTTGGAGTTAAATATGAATGCTTTGATGTTTCCAAATAACCCTTAGGAATTGGATAGGCCAAATTAACTATTTAGTTGAAAATTATTTAACTAGGTACATGACACTTCTCCCCGCCCATTATTGATTGTCCTCAAGCAATTTCAAACATGGATTTTGAAGAACCATTCAGACTAGACGAACAGATTGTGTCTGTAAGAAGTGCAATATTCCTAGAAACAAACATCATTAGGACTCGTTCTCAAATGACATTAGAAGGAATCATCAAAGAACCATGGATGCTCATGCAATTTCTTACAAAATAAAATGGTGTGTTCAGGAGGTCTCTATAAGTGCAAGAAAGAATTTCACCCTTTTGGGTGGCAAACTCCAACATGTTTATAATCACCCAATCAATGGATGAACAAACACTCCAACTAAAATGTCCATAAAGAAGGATTGATGCTTTCTCAATTTAACAACTCTAATGTCTCAACGCTTTTCCATTGGTTCCACTCAAATGGTTCAAGCAGATGAGGGAGGCATCAAAGTATGCAAGTGAATGCCTCTACTGAATATTGAAAGGATTTGGTGCTTTAATCATTTCATTATAAAAAAATGTGGGAGCCTCCTCCTTGGGCTGGACCAACAAAAAGAAACCATTCACCCAATTTTCATTGCCAATTGATGTAGCTAAAAAGAAGTAGGGAGTGAAGAATTGTGAACCAACCTTATCTCTTTGGAACTCTTACCCATCAAAATTTTGAATTCATCTTCTTCATCACTGTATTGTCCAATTGTTTTGGGATCATGTGCTTACTCTAAGGATATGCAACTCTTAGCAAGAGGCAACTCATAGTCCCTCTAAACAAGATAAAGTGCTTGGTTTCCTTCTTCTTTGAATGCAGCCTCTTCAAGAACCTAGATACCAACATGTACCTAATGTTCCACCATAACATGAGGTTATTCCTTTTTAACATAAATGATTTCATCCATTGAATGATTGTTTGATATGTAGGAGGGTGTAAAGGACCCTTGCAACCTCTCTTGAAGTTGCTAAATCTGCACCATAGATTTTTCATTAGAGGAAATTTCAACTCAAAATGGGTCTCCTAAAAAAATTAATAAAATAATATTTATTAATTTAGGAGGAAGAAAACAAAAAAATACTTTTTTGTTTGTATTTTCGACATATCTCCCCATTTTTTTACTCAAATTTTGATCAGGAGAGCTCGTTGGATGCGGATTTAAATTCCACATCCAAAGAGTACCCACTCAACATACTTTTCATGGAACCCGCTACCCCAAAAAAAAGAAATACCTAAAAAAACGTGATGGTGAAAGAAGTGGTTTCAGAATGTTTGGCTAGGCTTGTTTACCCAGAAGGGTTAGTAAGCCAGACAAGGAATAAGGAAACTTGGGGGGATGTTTCCTCTAAGGTGAGGGGTAATCAAGATGCAAAGAATAAATAATAGGTTCTAGTTGGATAGGATTGAGACATGCTTGGGAAATTTGTCTTATAACATTGAATCAAAGAGACAACATTAGGCTCAGCAAGGAAAGAATATGAATGTAATGCTTTTACAACTTGATATAAAAAGGGAGTGCATATGGGGAATAGAAAAGATAAGATATAATAAGGAACATGAGGTTTCCTCTCAAAGACATGGAGAGAATCCAAGACTAAAGGAGAGGCTTTGGTGTGGGAACCCAGTCGAAAAACAGGTTCTAATTAGGGTACCCATGATTGGGAAATCACTAGAAGCAGCTCGACAATTTTGTGTAATTAAAAAGTGGGTCCGTACATAAGGTTTATGAAACATGGTCAGGATAATGCATTAATATAGTTGGAATGGAATCCTATCCTATATGCCAATTAAGATTTATACATTCCAAAGGTGTGAATAGGATTGTAAATGGTAAAAATCCACTAAGGCTCAATGAAATTGCATTAAAAAAGGGCCTTAAACCATTATATTATTCCATAAAGTTTGTAAAATGTTAAAGATGGGGTGAAAATGATAGAAAAGTGGGAAAATTTTCTATAAATAGTAAAATTTTGAAATTTTACCATATGATTTCATTTGTTACCCCAAATTGTGCTTGGAATCCCTCTTTCACTCTCAATCTTCAAACGTCGATTTTGGAAGCTACTGTGGACAAAATCATCGTCTGGACCAAGTAAGTGCTCTCACCCTACTCTATCTTTTCAATGGTTTATTTTCAGTTTTTGATGGTCAATTTTTTGGGTTTTCATCACATAAAATGAGAAATTCGACCCACATGAGTGATAAATCACTAGCCTGCATGTATGGCTAGGTCCATGCAGGAAACACAAAGCCTTACTATGTGTCCACACTACTGTTTAGTCTATTACCTGCATACAACATCGTGAATGAGGTTTTTTAAGTGATTTGACTAATAACAATCCCTCTCCTTTGTAGGATGGTGATCGAGTGGAGGGAATGAGAGCACTATGATGTTGATAGACTAGTTCATGTTAATTTACCCACCCAAAAAGCATTATAAAGGTGTGGAATTTTTAAATTTTGGAACGTTGGGAGTATGAGGGAACAATCAATATTACTTCTAATGCTCAACAACTATTGGGACCTAGACATAGAGGAATTCAACCTTGGTGGACAGGAACTCAAATTGAGGTGGATGATATATACTTTATCCCCAAATTATCTCACCAAGGTGAGGTAGTCAATATTAGAGATCGTGGAGCTGGTGGGTGAAATGACTATAGATGAGTACATTTCCACGTATTTCCTTCCGAACACTGAGAAATTCGGATGTCTAGTACCTATCTGGGAAATCCAAAGTCTAAGTATCAAAGTGATCATCCTATTCTTTACAAGGATATCAGGTCCGATGGCTTCTCATGTGTTATATCCAATGAAGTGTATGATGCCCACCATTTATGACTGGAGCACATCCATGCTTGGCAATGTAAAACATCAGCCAACATAGTGTAAATTTGGTCAAGCCAAGAGACTTGGATTCACCATCATATTGTGTTGTTTCTTGTTCAACTGTTTAGTCGACACTGTATTTTGTTATCATGGTACTCATCTAGGACCATTGGCATAGATTCCAGGACTCTATTTTATATCAGTTGTGCATATTTTGAGGGCTAGAAACCCAGTTTTGTATTATGACGCCATATTTTTTGGACTTTTATTTGGGAATGGAAAACTTATGGCTACCAATTTGATAAATGTACATGTGTTTGAATGCATGAATGTGTATGCTAATGCTTCTTATGGGCCCCCAAAATTGTTTTTGTCTTCACTATATTATACTATCTTAGTAGCACAATTGACCATAATTTGATACATTTACCATTCAAAATATTGTCTTTCATTTTAATCATCAATTGAAAACAATGAAGTTAAAAGACATTTGATTTATTAATTTGTAATGCATTATTCATGATGATTGTGGAATTCTTAACATTGAGCTTGCATATACTCTTTTTGAGGAAATTTACTTGTGGCATCTAGACACTTATTCTAGTAAGTTCCACACTAGACTTGATTTTAAATTACATATTGAAACATGCTTCTTATCCGTTCTTTGGATTAAACTTTTAACAAGTTAACTTACCTTCATCTTGTAGCTCTTGTTGGTCCCATAATATCTCCATATACATACTTTAATTATGACTTGAAGATAATTTTTGATTGACTAATCTACATTGTTTTAAATTGTTTTAAATT
>LPNX011146046.1:39940-50169 GCA_001517045.1 Pseudotsuga menziesii | reverse complement strand
GGTAAATATTATGCACTAGTAGGGTTAAATATTTTTGTGACATTGTGAGATGCATTGGAAATGGGTTATTTTTGGTAAATATTGGAAGTAGTAAAACTAAGGCTCAACTCCAAATTAAAAATTGTTTCCCATAAAACCATCCAATAGGAGAAAAATATACAATAATTAAAATCCATATTATTGGAACACAATACAACAGAAAAATTATTTACATTTTAGTAATGTTTAGGCGATAAAAAAAGACAAAGTGAACTTATTTTTGTTGGCGCCTATGTAGAACTATCCAAGGAATTTGGTCATAGAGATGAAAGCTTAAGTAGAGATAGGATATCTACTTCCACTACCATGAAGATGACACATAGGAATATCAGGGAAACAAAAAAGAAGAGACCTTTATTGAGACAATGTATGTTGAAAATGACCTCATAGAAGGAAGATTTAAAAATTATAGAATAGGGAAGTTAGTTGATCAACAATATGGGAAAAAAAAAATCCAACAAACACTAACATTAGATCTTAAAATTTGAGTAGATAAGAAAAGTGCATAAGGACACACTACCATTCGTCATACATTTCTAATGTTTCGGTCAACTACCACTTGAAGGGATGGATTATGTTAGATTTTGTGCTACCTTGTACAACTCAATAGCATTGTAGACCATGCATGTTTACAATATATATAGTAAGGAAGGTTGGCAAAGTGAGAACCTTGGGAACATTTGATAGCTTGGTAGCTTGCAGAAGGCTAAAAGGTACACACCATAGAAAAAACGCATTGGAGAATCTATGAAAAATACTAGAATAGCAGTGAGGAATGAAAACATGAATGAATACTAGAATAGTAGTCCTATATATATTGATAGATAAACTTATATATGAATATGAAGGTCATTTGACGAATTATGGAACTTATTCACCATGTTGGTAACTCTTGATACATTCTTTAGAAAAAATGCACAAAACCAAGATTAAAAGCATTTTGTTATCTTCTAATGAATGTTGGAGATCCAGATTCAATTGTAAATGACTATAAATTACTAATGAGTTGTACAAACTTTTTTTAGATGGTTTTACAAAAGAGCCATTTAGCAAGACCATATATTTGTTTGCAAGAAATGATGACATCAACACTCATTATAAATGTTGTTTGACATCTCTAAATCATCATATTACAAGTATGTTGTGCTTTAGCACTAAGACTTGATAATTATGTAGACATTCTATGAGATGAAATAGGTTTATAGTATTTAATTTTATATGTGACTTTTATCATCACCAACACAAATGTTTTATTACAATTCACCATCTTCATTATATAAATATACTATTCATATTTTAATTTTATTTATATTATATTCACATATAGAAAATTTTGGATAAAATAATTTTAATAAAATGATTTTGTTTTCAAACCTATTAGATTATTAAAATCAATATAATATATTGAAAAAAATAAACAAAATGAATCTCTATAATATATAATAACTTAACATCTAAAAAATATTTAAGAAATTAATAACAATTATAATAATAAAATTCAATACTAAAATAAAATAAGTAATTATAACTTGATTGAAACTCAAAAAAAAAAAAAAACATCAATATTTTCATATCCTCAATATCTACATTTGTCTTAGAAAAATGTTGACATTTATAAACCTACCACCATTCTCATTATATAGCATTTTAACATTTCCTAAATTAATTTATTATTATATTGAGTGCCGCGTTTCTCATGTTCTTTTTGATAAATACGCCGAGAAATTGCAGGGCGTGGATCGCTTTTTCGGTGTTGAAAGGAAGCAGTGCAACAATATCTGTCTACCTGCTTCCTGTGGATGATTTTGCGATTTTCAAAGGCAAATGGTCCAGTGGATTCCGTTGTCTGAGCGCAAATCTTCGATCGGCTACAAAATTTGCAGAGAACATTAATGATCAGCATGTGATTTGCTTCCTAGTGGCCAGCGTGCAACAGGTCGTCTCTGTAGCGGTTGATTTGCCAGCGGTGTTTGCACTGTTGATCGTGTGGAGGCAGAGGCACTGCATGCGATGGATGAGGTTTCAAATTCGTAAGGAAATCAGATTTCTTAGTTTATGCCGTTAAAGCCGTTCCAGGGGCCATATGGAGTCAACATCTTCACATTGTATTTGAAATCGCTGATAAATTTTCTCGGGCTTTTCGTTCTGAACGGTAAAGTATGGAATCGTTTTGTTATTTGCCAAGAAAAAATGGCCATTATAGCTAATGTTTGATTGAAATGCAAGGCGTGTGGATCCTTTCCCCTTAGCCTTCATCATCCAGTTTTAAAGACTCATTGATTCGGTCTGTTTTAGAAATTGCGAAGTGACTTTTGGTTTTTTTCCAATGGATGATTCCAGGTTTTCATGGCGGAAGAGCTTAAAGTCTTTGTTGTTTGGAGAATCCAGCTTCAGTCACAGGTTCTATTCTTCGCCGGAACATCTTTTTCGTGAGAGAGATCGTTTCAATAAAGATGCAGCGCATTATTCACTCCATTGCCCCAACGATATTGATCAGGAGATCGAATCCTGGAAGCATAATTCATGTGCAAGACCATCTAGAAGATTAACTCTGCGAAAGCACCTGAGATTTTCCTTAGGCTGGCCTTTTTAGCTGGATGAAGTGGAATTTCTTAAGCTCTGTAAGTCCTTACAATCCTTTGGAAAATCTGCTTGTATCCAGCATTGTTGATTTAAGGTTGTTCCCAAGAACTAGGTTTCGTGTTCTTTTGAAAAGATTAAGCTTTGTGCTGAATCTGATGCAAAAATCACTCAGGATTCAGGTGAGCAGAGATCGGGTCTTGCATTGATTGGCAGGTTATTGCAGTGCTGTAAATTACCCTCTTCGCACCATGGCTTACGCTAATGATGATCGCAATAATGAATTTGAGCTTTCGTGCTGTCCCGTCGAAGAAGCTAGTCATGATGATCACCACAATGATGAGGAAGAGAGCTCTGGGAACAGAGACCATCGTAATGCTGGATGGTATAATTGTCCTCAAAAGTATCAAGATGATGGGGAAGAGGAGGTTAACAAAGATGAATCTCTGCGCGGAGGTTTTGATGTCAAAGAAGCCTTGCGTAATGGAGAGGATTGTGAGGACGAGGAGGAACGAAATGACAATTGGGAATCTTCATGGACGAGCCTTCTTGCTGTGGGAGGCAATTGCAGTGAACAGCGTGATGAAATTTGCAAGGATGATAAAAAATATTCTGAGCGCACAGGCCTCCATGGCGGCGAGGATCCTCGCGCGGAAGAGAGGATGAGAAAGATGAAGAATATGGCAAAGATGCTGCCGAACAGGGGAATGAAGAGGGCTCTCTATGCAGAAGCAGTGATGGCATTGAAGTTGACTCTGAACAACGAAACGATTCGCTGGAAGGTGGGCACATGGAAATCTGAATTATAAATAACATAATAATAAAATATAATAAATGCAGATGTCATAGTAGCCATGTGTCAAGTGAAAACCAAATACCAAACTTCAAGGCTGACATCATTTCTTATTGGCCAATTAGAAGTTGACAAAATAGCAAAGGCAAATATTTTTATTAAAATTTAAAATAATTTTTGGCAAACTCTAAAGCTAAACTTTACAAAACAGATTTTAATTTTTTAAACCTGCATCAAAAAACACCAAAGTCAACCAAAGTCAAAATCAAACGATTACAATATACCTACTGGCAAGTACAATAAATAGTTAAAATAAATTAAAATAATTATTGGTTTTATCTTCAAAACTATCCGTACTACATCCTTTTTAATAATTTTTAAAATTTAATGCGTTCATAAATATAATTGTTATTTAATGTGAATCATGTCAATTTAAGTAATAAAAATTATTTAATATTTTAAAACATGAAAAGCCATTCATATTTTTCAATTTGTTATGCCACTTGGAAATATAAAACACATTAACTAAAGAAATATGACGTTGCGCTTGTCACCAGTGAATAAACAAGTAAGATTTATTACCACTTTATGTCAACTAATATATTTTGGCTTCTACTCAATGCAGTATTAATATATTCCGGATCGAGATATTAATATAACGGATTGAATGTTAATCACACCTGTGATGCTTCGAGAATCAACTCCGTCACCAGATTGAAACTAAAATGGAATGGGATCAACAATTTCCAAGAATCGAGCAAAGGCATTTGAACAGTCTTCATTTTTAGAAAGCATGTTGTAACAGTCTCGGAATCAAGATTGATGAACAGAAACTATTTCTAAATTTAGCTTTGAGGTGTAAATGTTTAAAAATTTTATGTTTTTTTATTTGTTGTAAAAATTTTATTAGCATAGATTTATCTTAAAAAGATCTAGATAAAATAAAAAAATCAAATCTTTCTAATTACAAATCTTTTTTTCAAAATGAAAATGTTGAAAACTAATGTTTATGGTTTTAATTTGTAGTTTTATATATGTAGTTTCTGTTAGCAAAAATTTCGATTTTGAAAAAATGCGGAATAAAACTATAAAACAAAATCGAAATAGGAATGCCCTTAGATCATACCTCCAGCCATTGATGCTACTGAACTTGCTGTAGAAGATTTCCCTGTTCCACAAGGTTTAGCTTTTTTACGGTGCTTCCAAGCTCTACTTTCTCCTTCTTGATGGTATAAAACTGAAGGGGATTGAGATAGTGAGCTTGGGGACCAACATGGGTTTTAAATAGCCAAGCTCCCATCAAGCTTCTGATGGCTATGTGTCAAACGTTCCACAAATTCAGGTGATGGACCACTCCAAAAGCTCCCAGGCAAGAAAACAGTTGCCAAACCAAATGAACCGTTGGAGATCTTGAGGAGCCGCTCAAAGAAGATGAACCGCCGGCCGGACGCGGGAGCTTACATTCTCCCACTTGGTCCATACTTCCAAACTTAATGTCTCATCTTAAAACCTATGGACAATCTGTATTAAGTAATAGATACAAGAATCATGGCGATAAGTCCTCTTATGACAAGTATTACCTTCCATGTATCACTATGTATTTATTGCTATTTTAATTTATGTGGCAACAATTTCTTAATGAATAAACCTTATGTTTATTCTTGGTCCTCATAGATGAATTTTCTTAAATTAACTTAAGGTGCACATATGTATGAGAAAAAACAACACAGTAATTAAGAATTTTATTAAAAATAACATTGTCCATACAATGAGAAACTACATAATGGAGCCAAGTCCCATATTCATTACATGATCCTTGAATTTAAACGGTGGCATGCCCTTAAACAAAGGATCAACGATCATCAACTCAGTGCTAACGTGCTCAATGACCACTTTCTTTGCTTTCACATGTTCCCTGATGGCTAAATACTTAATGTCGATGTGTTTATTTCGACTCCCACTTTTGTTGTTTTTAGCCATAAAAACAGCAGTTGAATTGTCGCAATACATTCTCAATGGCTTAGAGATAGAATCCATAATTCTAAGCCCAGAAATGAAACTCTTAAGCCATACACCATGTAAAATAGCCTCAAAAAGGAGATGAACTCGGCTTCCATAGTGGAAGTGGAAATCAAGGTCTGCTTGGCACTCCTCCATGATACAGCTCCACCGACCATCATAAAAATGTATCCTGATGTTGATTTGCATGAATCAACACATCCAGCAAAGTCTGAATCTGAGTAGCCAAATACTTCCAAATTGTATGTCCGTCTATACATAAGCATGTAGTCTTTAGTTCCTTGAAGACACCTCATTACTTTCTTTGCAGCTCTCCAGTGGTCTATACCTGGATTACTCTGATATCGTCCCAACATTCCCACAACAAATGCAATGTCAGGTCTTGTGCAGACCTGAGCATACATTAGGCTTCCGACAACAGAAGCATATGGAATGTTCTTCATTTGTTCCCTTTCAAGGTCGTTCTTTGGGCATTGGTTCAAATTGAACCTATCACCCTTCACTATGGGAGCTATACTTGGTGAACAATCCTTCATCCGAAATCTCTCTAAAATTTTATTAATATAGGTTTCCTGAGACAGACCTAAGAGGCTTCGAAATGTGTCTCTATGGATCTTAATGCCAATGACATAATATGCCTCATCCATATCCTTCATATCAAAATTTATAGAGAGGAATTGTTTCACTTCATGCAGCATACCCTTATCATTGGTTGCTAGCAAAATGTCATCCACATATAAAACAAGAAAACAAATTTTACTCCCACTAACTTTCAGGTATATACATTGATCCATAATGTTTTCTGCAAAACCAAAAGAAGAAATTACATTGTGGAATTTCAAATACCATTGGCGGGATGCTTGTTTTAAACCGTATAAGGATTTCTTGAGCTTGCAAACCAGTTGCTCACCATCACTAGAGGGGAATCCTTCAGGTTGTTTCATGTAAACCTCCTCCTCTAGATCTCCATTTAGAAAAGCCATTTTCACATCCATTTGATGCAACTCCAAGTCGAAATGGGCTACTAATGCCATAATAACATGCAAGGAATCTTTCTTAGATACAGGAGAGAAAGTCTCCATGTAGTCGATTCCTTCTTTCTGAGTGAATCCTTTAGCAACAAGTCTAGCCTTATGTCTCTCAATGTTTCCCAATGAGTCTTTCTTTGTCTTAAAGACCCATTTACATCCAATGGATTTTGCACCATTAGGAAACTCAACAAGATCCCAGAATTCGTTACTCTTTATAGAATTCATCTCTTCCTTCATGGCATCGTACCATAATTCTGATTCTTTGCAATTCATGGCTTGTGAAAAGGACTCGGGATCATTTTTGGCTCCGACGTTAAAGTCAGATTCTTGTAGATACACAACATAATCATCAGGAATTTCTGATCTCCTTGGTCTAATAGATCTTCTTAATGTTGTATCACTATCTTCTTGAGAAGTATGTGGTTCAACTCATTGTTCAAGTGTTCTTGGAAACTCTTGAACTACCTGATCTACTAGAATGTCGTCAGCAGCTTGTGGAACTTCAACAATTGGTTGTTCAACACCAGTTTGTACTTGAGGGGTGCTGTGAACAATAACCAATCTATCACTTGAGGTGGAAGGTTGAGATTCTGAATGATCCTTCTCAGAAACTATGTTCCTGGTTAGATCGCTCCCACTGATCAAGTCATTTTCAATAAATTTTGCATTTCTTGATTCCACAATCCTGGTGCCGTGAGATGGACAATAAAATCTGTAACCTTTAGACCTTTCAGCATATCCAATGAAATAACCACTAATGGTCCTTGGGTCCAGCTTCTTTTCTTGTGGATTATATATTCTCACTTCAGACAGGCATCCCCAAACGCACATATGTTGCAAACTCGGTTTCCAACCTTTCAATAATTCAAATGGCATTTTAGGAACAGCCTTGGTTGGAAATCGGTTTAATATATACACTGCCGTCTTAAGTGCTTCAGTCCACAAGGATTTAGGAAGATTGGAGCTGCTAAGCATACTCCGCACCATGTCCAATAAAGTTCGGTTTCTTCTTTCTGCTACACCATTCTGGTCGGGTGAATTAGGCATGGTGTATTGGGCAACAATCCCATGCTCTTGAAGAAATTTAGCGAATGGCCCAGGTGCTTGTCCATCTTCTATGTATCTACCATAATATTCTCCACCTCTATCTGATCTCACGATCTTAATTTGCTTGCCGCATTGTTTCTCTACTTCATCCTTAAATATCTTAAAGGCATCTAATGCTTTGTCATTTTTATGAAGCATGTAGAGATACATATATCGTGAGTAATCATCTATAAAAGAGATGAAGTATCTTTGACCATGTGAGTCCATCTCTGGACTACATATATCAGTATGTATGATCTCTAATATGTCCGAACTCCTATTGGCACCTTTCTTTGACTTGCTAGTCTGCTTTCCTTTTATGAAATCCACACAAGTCTCAAAATCAGTGAAATCCAGAGTATTAAGTACTCCTTCATTTACCAATATTTTAATTCTGTCTATGGAGATATGACCTAACCTCTGGTGCCACAATTTAGAGGAATCTTCATTAATAACACATCTTTTAGTGCCAGTGTGAACATGCATTGAATCATAAGTGACATTGTTTGTAAATTAATGCAGTAAAGATCATCAGACAAAATACCATTCCCAACATAATCAGATTTATAAAATAAACTGACGGATGTTTCTGAAAAGTTAAAGGAATATCCAAAAGGTACAAG
Organism: Pseudotsuga menziesii; assembly: GCA_001517045.1. Taxonomy (NCBI): domain Eukaryota; kingdom Viridiplantae; phylum Streptophyta; class Pinopsida; order Pinales; family Pinaceae; genus Pseudotsuga; species Pseudotsuga menziesii. Next base: position 41,998 of record LPNX011146046.1, on the reverse strand, counting down.
TCTTGAAACTGAAATCAAGTTTCTAGAAAAACTTGGAACATAAAAGACCCTTTTTAATTCTAAAACAAAGCCACTGCTTAAAGTTAAATAGCATGTTCCTATAGCTTCCACATGCGAGCCCATCTTGTTTCCTGATAAGATGCTTTGCTCACTTCCCACTGGCTTCCTTAGGTTTTGCAAACCCTGGAAGGAATTTGAAATGTGAATTGTTGATCCAGAATCAATCCACCAAGTGTTAAATTTGACATTGACCATATTAGATTCATAACAAACAAACAAGATTGCATTACCTTTGTCAGCAAGCCATTTCTGAAATTTTTCGCATTCCTTCTTCATCTGTCCCTTCTTTTTACAGAAGAAACACTTGAAAACCTTCTTAATATTAGTTTGGGGAGGTAATTTACCTTTCCCTTTCTTATTGGCTTGAGATTTGCCCTTCCTGTGCGTTGCCAACATTGCACTATCTCCCAGTTCCATCACTAGTCTTTCTTCCTCTTGAACACACGCGGTCATGAGTTCATTTATTGACCATTTATCCTTATGTGTGTTGTATGAGATTTTGAAAGGTCCATATTCGTGTGGAAGGGTGTTCAGGATGTAGTGCACCAGGAAATACTTTGATATTTCAACCTCAAGTTTCTTCAATTGAGCCATAGTGTCCCTCATTTGCATGATGTGCTCGTGCACACCTTTCACACTGGTGAGCCTTAGGGATGAGAACTTCATGATTAGGGTGCTTGCTAGTGCCTTGTCTGAAGTGACGAATTGATCATCAATGGCTTTCAGCAAATCTCGGACCCTTTCATACTGATCAACCGAACCACGAATACTAGCTGAAGTTTTAGTCTTAATGAACATCATGCTTAAACTATTAGATCGCTCCCATCGCTCATAAAGTGTGATGTCCGCTGCAGTACTGGTATTGGTGAGTGCTGGTGGTTCATCTTTCCTAATAGCATAATCTATGTCCATCCATCCCAAATGAAGGAGAATTCTCTCCTTCCAAACCTTATAGTCATATCCCTTAAGTTCAGGGATATCACAACGAATTTCAGAGAAATTTGCAGGTTGTACAACTGCATAAAAATAAAGATCACATGCTTACGTTAAAATTGAGACCAAATAAAATTTCATGTTTTTACCAATGTAAATTCATGCTTTAAGATTGAATCTAATGACATAAAAATTGCTTGTGGGCTAAATTTTTAATTCAAGCAGATTCAAATAATCTTTATGATAAAACTATTAATTCATAATTCCTGTGGCTAAGTTATGAATAATTCAATATTTTATCCTAATTAATTACATTAATATAATAAAAATTCCCGTGGGATAAAATTTATTATATTTAATATAATTAATTACAATTAATGTCTAAACTTTCTTGATAGTATTAATTAATTAGAGATGTTGTGGCTATTCTCTAATTAAATATCATTAAGATCACTAGACATTATTGTTGTTCACAAGCTTCAAATGAACTAAGAAATTCTGGAATAGATATACAAAATACCATATTATTTCTGTCTAAAGCATCTTCCTTCAGCTAAGCCATAACATAAATATAGCCATCCGAAATCAAAAAAGTTTACCATAAAATTGTACAGTAAAAATAAAATCCTGTCCAAAGTAAAGTATACAAACTTTGTGCTACAGTAAACTTTATCTGGTTAATTTTATCCCTTTCCCAGATCTGATTCCAAAAAAACATGTAAGAATGCATGTGAATCATACATAAAAGAAGAAATTATTCTTTTATAATATATATATAATGATTTTTAATTAAATATTGCAAATAAAATTTCACAATATACTCCATATACATTTATAATCCTGGATCTTTAAAATGCATGCAAGAATGCAGACATGAATTTGATCATCTGTATCCAATGTAGTCAATTGGGGATGATTGCAAATAGAAAATCTTATACATCTAAAGTAGTCATGGTCAGAATTAGTTAGATCACATAAGTAAGAATAATTGATTGCAGACGAAGGACAAAAACTTGGCTTCATAGCACCCAATTGGATCATTTAAAATATCTTTCTCTAATTTGG
>LPNX011146046.1:20994-39708 GCA_001517045.1 Pseudotsuga menziesii | reverse complement strand
TTACTTACTCACGTACAATAAGTAGAAATGTTATTTTGGTTTTGGAATTTGAACAAATGTACATAGAATTTTTAAAGGTTGGTAAATTAACTTACAAAATTTGATTTTTCTGCAGTCTCCACTGATGAGACCTATCCCTCTTGTTCAGTGATGGGGATCATCAGTGAGCAGTCGTAAAATAAAGCTACACTTCTCCGAAGACTCTAGCAGTGGCAACAAAATGGGGGATAACTAGAAAAAATGTATAGGGGGCATACATAGATGTAATTTTTTGTTCATATGTACACACAGATGTACTTTTTGATCCACTATTTTATATTATGGTCATGTGGCATGGCATTTTTTGTACAACATTATTGCTATAGTACATATATAATATAAAGCAAGTTTCAAATTTATACATATATATGGTTGACATGATCTTGGAACATGATATCATGGTTGACTTGGTCTTGGAACATGATATGTGTGGTTCACCTATGTGATATAATGATATGTGTAGTTCGTGCATGTGTGCTAACTTAAATGAATTTCCAATACTTAAAGGAATAATTTAAATGACTCATCAACTTTTTAACATCATACAATTCTAACATACAATAACATACCCTAATTTACACACAGTAACACATAGTAACATACTCTACAATTCTAACATACACACAATAACATACTCTACAAAACCCTACGACACTAACATCATACCATACTATGATACAATAACATGTACCATAACATAACATACTAACAATATGTACCATTTAACACTAAGTCATGCATGCATGTGTAATATATACCATATCATACCCAACAATACCCTATGATACTAGTTCATCATACCATACTAACATACATCATGTACCCTACAAACCCTAAATTGGTTGAAGTAAACCCTAGTTGGTGCATGCAAATTTGTGTTCATGAAAGCCTAGTTGGTGCATGCAAGTATTGGTGATCATGTGTTTCTAGTTCCCTCTCCTAACTTGCATGATTGCTCGCTAAACCCTAGTTCCATCTCATACCTTGGTAACCCTAGTTGGAGCATGGAAATTGTTGTTCATGAAATCCTAGTTGGTGCATGCAAGTATTTGTGATCATGTGTTTCTAGTTCCCTCTCTTAACTTGCAAATTTATCACCAAACCCTAGTTCCATCTCATACCTTGGTAACCCTAGTTCCACCATGGGCCTTTAATTCCATCTCATCAAAATACCGCAATAGATAATAGCAGAGAAAATACTACATGATCTTTGCAAATGTGCCAATTTCAAAAATTGTCCAAAAATTTCTCCCATGTTGGTCCTATATGGGATAAAAATCCCAATTTCAAAAATTGTCCAAAATTAATCATAATATTATTATAGAAAATACCCAAAAACACACATAGTCTTATACACCCAAAAAACTGTATGAACCAAAAGATGATCTAACTCAGCCAAAATAGTGAAATATACATCTATTACATGTCACCTTTATTTGAATCACAAGGAAGAAACCAAATAGAGCCCTTCAATTATCTCTTCTAACTCCATATCTTCCAGAATTTGACTTGCTTTAGGAAGAGAATCAACAATAATGTTTAGCTCCCAAAAACATGCTGAAAATAAATGTACTAAAGAGTAGTAGTATTTGACAATTAGGTCTTGTTTAATATCCAATTTATATTGAGATCCTAGTCAACAAAAACCTAGAGAGTTTTTACACCACCATTGAAAGAACATTTCATCAAGAGCATTGAGGCCATTAATTATGCAAAGTTGTTTGTTCCAATGCCATTTCCAACTTTATACTTACTGACATGCATATCAAAGAAAAATAAGATGCCTTGTGATACTAAAATTCGGATCACTTTGATATGCACCATCAAGGAAACCCATGACTTTGATATGTAAGCTACCATGGGGAAAGAATTAGATACATGTGTTTAGTGTACTTTTTGAGACAATGCTTGAATAAGAGATTAATTCTTGAACAACAGAATGATTTTTTTATCAAATAGAATTAAGAACTAAGTTCATCCCTAGCCAAATTCCCCATATGACCATGTACAAATAATTACTTTAAACATTTTGAATTCTCTTCTTCCATACCAATGCCACTAACAATCATAATAAAAGGACATCTCATAACTTGCATGATTGCTCACCAAACCCTAGTTGGACATCTCATACCTTGTCTTGACACTAATTGGAGCATGCAACATGGTGACTCATGAAAACCTAGTTGGTGCATGCAAATATTGGTGATCATGTGTTTCTAGTTCACTCTCCTAACTTGCATGATTGCTCACCAAACCCTATTTGGACATCTCATACCTTGTCTTGACCCTAGTTGGAGCATGCAACTTGGTGACTCATGAAAGCCTAGTTGGTGCATGCAAGTCTTGGTGATCATGTGTTTCTAGTTCACTCACCTAACTTGCATGATTGCTCACCAAACCCTAGTTGGACATCTCATACCTTGTCTTGACCCTAATTGAAGCATGCAACTTGGTGACTCATGAAATCCTAGTTGGTGCATGCAAGTATTGGTGATCATGTGTTTCTCATTCACTCCTAACTTGCATGATTGCTCACCAAACCCTAGTTGGACATCTCATAAATTGTCTTTACCCTAATTGGAGCATGCAACTTAGTGACTCATGAAATCCTAGTTGGTGTGCATGCTAGTATTGGTGATCATGTGTTTCTAATTCCCTCTCCTAACTTGCATGACTTCTCACCAAACCCTAGTTCCATCTCATACCTTGTCTTGAGCCTAGTTGGAGCATGCAACTTTGTGACTCATGAAATCCTAGTTGGTGCATGCAAGTATTGGTGATCATGTGTTTCTAGTTCACTCTCCTAACTTTCATGATTGCTCACCAAACCCTAGTTGGACATCTCATACCTTGTCTTGACCCTAATTGGAGCATGCAAGTTAGTGACTCATGAAAGCCTAGTTGGTGTGCATGCAAGTATTGGTGATCATGTGTTTCTAGTTCCCTCTCCTAACTTGCATGATTGCCCACCAAACCCTAGTTCCATCTCATACCTTGTCTTGAGCCTAGTTGGAGCATGCAACTTGGTGACTCATGAAAGCCTAGTTGGTACATGCAAGTATTGGTGATCATGTGTTTCTAGTTCACTCTCCTAACTTTCATGATTTCTCACCAAACCCTAGTTGGACATCTCATACCTTGTCTTGAACCTAATTGGAGCATGCAACTTGGTGACTCATGAAATCCTAGTTGGTGCATGCAAGTATTGGTGATCATGTGTTTCTAGTTCCCTCTCCTAACTTGCATGATTGCTCACCAAACCCTAGTTGGACATCTCATACCTTGTCTTCAACCTAGTTGTAGCATGCAACTTGGTGACTCATGAAAGCCTAGTTGGTGCATGCAAGTATTGGTGACCATGTGTTTCTAGTTCACTCTCCTAACTTGCATGATTGCTCACCAAACCCTAGTTGGACATCTCATAACTTGTCTTGACCCTAATTGGAGCATGCAATTTGGTGACTCATAAAATCCTAGTTGGTGTGCATGCAAGTATTGGTGATCATGTGTTTCTAGTTCCCTCTACTAACTTGCATGATTGCTCACCAAACCCTAGTTCCATCTCATACCTTGTCTTGAGCCTAGTTGGAGCATGCAACTTGGTGACTCATGAAAGCGTAGTTGGTGCATGCAAGTATTGGTGATCATGTGTTTCTAGTTCACTCTCCTAAATTGCATGATTGCTCACCAAACCCTAGTTGGACATCTCATACCTTGTCTTGACCCTAATTGGAGCATGGTGACTTGGTGACTCATGAAAGCTTAGTTGGTGCATGCAAGTATTGGTGATCATGTGTTTCTAGTTCCCTCTCCTAACTTGCATGATTGCTCACCAAACCCTAGTTGGACATATCATACCTTGTCTTGAACCTAGTTGGAGCATGCAACTTGGTGACTCATGAAAGCCTAGTATTGGTGATCTCATGTGTTTCTAGTTCCATCTCATACCTTGTCTTGACCCTAATTGGTGCATGCAAGTATGAAAGCCTCTAGTTGGATTCTGATTTGTACATGGCAATGTAATTAAATGTATATTAAACTAAAAACATCAAGAAATGTAAATTTCAACAACTCAAGAGATTGTTATTTTCTGAAATATATTTGGTGGTGTCTAAAGACACCATTCTTGGCGCCTCCAATGTGCCGTAGATGGTGTTTTTATCCTAGTCACATGAAAGGCTAGACATTAGTAACATCATAAGAAATAAAAGAGAACCCAATGAAAATGTGCAAACATGGTTTATAGATAACTCACCCAAGGTTGTACGATCGTGTTTATAGTGTCCAATATCCTCTAAATAATATTATGTATATGAATGGTATCTATCAATCATAGGTTTATTACATTGGTAATACAGTAAGGCTAAATAATGGAAATTGTGCTTCAGAATTCACTTTTAAAAAGGTTAAATAACACACCTGACAATGCACTCGTACAAGTAGGCCATCCAGATCATATCTGGTGCCGATGGTGTCCATCAATCTTTCGTGCTCTATATGAGGTAGCAAGTATCATAAATGTGACCTATTTTTGTGAGCAAGTGTGTGGAGCTTGATGTTTATACCAACTACTATGTTGGTGAAGTGGTATACAATATCTCCTGGTCTATAATCCTGATATACATACCCACCCTTCCTTTTATGTTGTGCTGCAAGTGTCAATTACTCCCCTTTTATAACCATCGGACCCAGTTGGGAATTCAATATTTTCATCATTTGTAACAGGTTCTAGAAGGGTTTGTTTCCCCTCTAAGCAACGTGCCAACCAATAGTCAAAACCCCATTCATTATTTTTTTCGGGAAACCACTGCATATATCTGACATGTGAAAGGAAATAGGTCAAGTTAACAATACATTTTGTAAATAAGGTCTTGAATTTCTAATTTCTACATAAATTAAATTCTACAAAGGTCGAGTAAACAATACATAAATCCATTTTCTTATTTAGGTACTACTCATGTACCTATTTGTATGAGATCCAATATGTGATCATAGTCTGTAGAAGTATGTGTCTGATCATCTTCCAAATGGTCTATTTCATTACCCCCGTTGAAATTGGTGCCAAGTGTCACTCAATCCCATGTATCAATGGTATCCGTATGCTCACAATCACCCCATTCACCGATGCTACAGGAACTGAAAAAGCAAGCCTTTAATCTTGTCCAAATTTGTAGGGCCAAGTTGTCTGAGCTTCTAATTGAATGAAAATGTCGAGTTCCATGCACTGTGTTCACCCGAGGTGTTTGTGATCAGTCCACATTTGTAACCTCCTAGAATATTCTTCGCAGTAAGTGTTTCCTTGTTGCTTGTTCTCCCATGACAGATGCACACCATTGGACTATAGATGCAGCATCTCGAAGGTGAGCACCTGTAAACTTCATCTCTTCCCTTCGAAGGGCAGTTTTAATGCATGCACCAACACCATCATGCTCTCCTTTTCCATCACCAGTTTCAAAGTAGTTCCATACATGTGGCACCTTGTATTTTATGTGCAGCAAACACAACCAGTCAAATACACGTGCATTCTTGAACTGTCTAGCGCAACCATCTAACCAAATGAAATGATGATAAAATGGTATATCCATAGCTATCATGTGATCATAGAATAATTTAAAGCAATGTTGCACGTAATGGATGTCATGGGTCTGATCATCACTTATGCAGAAGTGACTTTCTTTCAGTCTCACACGTTTCTCTTCATTGCTATCTTGCCCATGTCGATACGTGATATGCACCATTATGCTCACCTACTTTGAGTGATAGTATTGACTTTGAATTTCATTTTGTGGTTGCGGGTGTAATTTTCCACAAATTTAACCACTGATAGTATTGTTCCGAGAGGGAAGGTGTCCTGACATATTCTGAATTGCTCATCTTGCCACCGTGCCATATCGACATGTTGAATGTACTATTGGATCTTTCCATGAAAATCTAGAATAAAATCACATACTCGCACCTGGTACATGAATATTAATATGTCAATAAACCACATAAAAAAATGTGTACATGAATATTAATTTGTCAATATTCAATAATTTACCTGTGAAGTCACCAATTTAATCTTCCTGCTTTCTTTCCCATCATTTAGCTGATATGTCTCATATTGATAGTTCTGCTTCTCGACAATTCCATTCCCGAATGCTTGATCTTCACTTTCATGGATGCAATCAGACCATAAGGATAGCCCACCACAATTGTTGCAAGAACCGTCTACACATTATTTTAAGTAATATGTCTTCCCATCTTGTCTCGGACACATGATGCTATGGATGAAATCTCTGGATGACATTGGCAGTACTGTACTTGAGCATTCCTACACATGGTTAGGATGCAAAAAACAACGTATATGTGCAAATGTATGGTAATATAGGTCAAACTCTATGTGGTATCTACAACAACAAGTGTTCCAGATGGTATTGATTTTAACATACTAAGGTTTGCATTTTTCAAAAGATCTTTGCCCGAGCCTTAGCTCTACGTGGGAAACTTTAAACATCTCGAATAGTTGAGTTTGTGTCATGTCAATATAATGCTTAACATGAGGTTCAGTGTGATGAGAACCCCTACAATGTTTTAACACATCCTTCGTGTTAGAAGAAGGCCTAGTGTTATCATGCCAAAACGTTTGCACTAGGCCCTTCACTGCTTCGACTAACTTCATGTCTTTGTGGGGAAACCTACCACTAAATGCCCATAATGTTTCCATTTGTCCCTCTACATGAAGGTTGTCTCTTCTTACTAAATATTTTTTAAGTTTCTTTGGATATAAAGGAACAATTTGTGATGTGCATTTAAGTAAATGACGTTATCTTGTAGATCTACATACAATTGATTCAGCCAATACACGACGAGCCACATTACAGTCTTTCGAATGAGTTTTTTTACCAATCGATGTGAATGCAGTAGCAAGAGATTTAACAATGTGATTACTTGATTCAATATTCTTCATTGTTGTTATGCCTAAATTCTTCTAACAGTTGCCATATTTCTAGATTTAAGCAAAGCTAAAAACAGTTGGCATTTACCGGCTTCGGATTTGTTATCAAAATATTGTTTCATTATTTGAGAAGAATGACAATGGATAGTGCATTTAGCCACCTTACCTTCCATGGAAGTCAATCGGCTCTCATCCACTTGTATTCGTTTAGGAGTTCTCTTTCATTTTGATGCAAAATTTCTTGTTGTTTGAAATGTTGGAGTGACGTTTACATCCACTACCGGCTCACAACTTCGATTAGGAGATTGAACTGCCGAACATGGTTGTTGCTGAGTCACATTTACATCGAGAGTAACATAATTATTGAACTCTTCACAAGATTGTCCATCTACTAATGGATGAATAATATCAACTTCCATATAACCAGCTTCTTTTAATGTTGCATTATCTTCCTCAACCTCTACATCAAGTATCTGTTGAGGGGGAATGGGAACTATCTGCTCATGTAATGAATGCTGACGATTTCTTGAATCTTCCCTTTTTTCTTTTTTCTTTTTCTACTTCTTCTAGTGTAAGCACCTTCCTTGCTGACTTTTGTCCTCGATTACGTACATTCCCCATTGAAATCCACCGAAACCTATACAAAACTATGGAATTATGTAAGTAATGATAAAAAATTGCATGTCGAACAGTTCTTTGTGCACGGGTTAAGACGAATTATGTCTTTTGATACGTTAAAGCTGGCCAACATGACGCCACCCTACATTTTCTATAAAACTCATATCCAATATGCGATATAAGGCACCTCTGATATATCACATATGCAATATTGAATTCCATCTTTTTAATGAATGGGTAGGTTTCTACATGTTTTCCATAACGCATATGCGATTTAGTGCATATGAGATATATCGCATATGTGATTTAGTGCTCAATGAAAATGTACAATTTACATTTATCTAGATATGATGAGGATGAGGGTGATGAACATTAAGGGTGTCCATGAGCATGAGGGTGAGGGTGTCGATGAGGATGAGGGTTAGGGTGTCAATGGTGATGAGGATGAGGGTGTCAATGAGGACGAGGGTAAGGGTTTCGATGATGATGAGGGTGAGGGTGTTGATGATGGTGAGGATGAGGCTGATGAACAATGATGATGAGGATGCGGATGATGATGAGGATGAGGATGATGATAAGGATGACGATGATGATGATGATGACGACGACGATGATGATGATGATGATGACCATGATGATAATGATGAGGATGAGGGTGATGGTGATGATGAGGATGAGGGATGATGATGATGATGATGATGATGATGAGGATTGTGATGATGATGATGATGATGACAAGGATGGTGATGATGATGAGGATGATGGTGATGATAAAGATGATGGTGAACAATGATGGTGATAATGAGGAGGATGATGACTATGATGATGATGATGAGGGTGATGATGATGATGATGATGATGATGATGAGGGTGATGATGATGATTATGATGATGATGATGACCATAACGATGATGATGAGGATGAGGGTAATGATGATGATGAGGATGAGGATGAGGATTATGATGATGCTGATGATGAGGATGAGGATGAGGATGTTGATGATGTTGAAGATGAGGGTGTCGATGAAGAAGATGAGGATGACGATGATGATGAGGAGGAGGAGGAGGAGGATGAGGGTGATGATGATGATGATGATGATGACAAGGATGGTGATGATGATGATGATGATGATGATGACGAGGATGGTGATGAGGATGAGGATGATGGTGACGATGAAGATGATGGTGAACAATGATGGTGATGATGAGGAGGATGATGACTATGATGAGGATGATGAGGATGAGGGTGATGATGATAATGATGATGATGATGATGACCATGATGATGATGATGAGGATGAGGGTGATGATGATGAGGATGAGGGTGATGATGATGATGAGGATGAGGATGAGGATTATGATGAGGATGAGGATGAGGATGAGGATGCTGATGATGTTGAGGATGAGGGTGTCGATGAAGACGACGACGACGATGACAACGATGATGATGATGATGATGATGATGAGGATGAGGGTGATGATGAGGAGGATGATGACTATGACGATGATGATGAGGATGAGGGTGATGATGATGATGACCATGATGATGATGATGACCATGATGATGATGGCAACAACGATGATGATGATGATGACCATGATGATGATGATGACCATGATGATGATGACGACGACGATGATGACGACGACGATGATGATGATGATGACCATGATGATGATGATGAGGATGAGGGTGATGAGGAGGAGGAGGAGGATGAGGGTGAGGATTATGATGATGATGATGAGGAGGAGGAGGATGGTGATGATGATGAGGATGAGGGTGTCGATGAAAATGATGACGATAGTGAGGATGAGGGTGATGAACGATGATGATGAGGATCGAGGTTGATGATGATGAGGATGAGGGTGATGATGATGATGAGGATGATGGTGAGGATGAGGGTGATGAACGATGATGATGAGGATCGAGGTTGATGATGATGAGGATGAGGGTGATGATGATGATGAGGATGAGGGTGACGATGAAGATGATGATGAGGATGATGGTGATGATGAGGAGGATAATGAATATGATGATGAGGATGATGAGGATGAGGGTGTCGATGAAGATTATGATGATGGTGAGGATGAGGGTGATGAACGATGCTGATGCGGATCGAGGTTGATGATGAGGAGGATGAGGGTGATGATGATGATGAGGATGAGGGTGACGATGAATATGATGATGAACAATGATGGTGATGAGGAGGAGGATGATGAATATGATGATGATGATGAGGATGAGGGTGATGATGATGATGATGATGATGATGACCATGATGATGATGATGGGGATGAGGGTGATGATGAGGAGGATGATGACTATGATGATGAGGATGAGGATGAGGGTGATGATGATGATGATGAGGAGGAGGATGAGGATTATGAGGAGGAGGAGGAGGAGGAGGAGGATGCTGATGATGTTGAGGATGAGGGTGTCGATGAAGACGATAATGATGATGATGATGATGATGAGGATGATGAGGAGGAGGAGGAGGAGGAGGAGGATGAGGGTGATGATGATGATGACGACGACGATGATGATGACCATGATGATGATGATGATGAGGATGAGGGTGATGAGGAGGAGGAGGAGGAGGAGGGTGAGGATTATGATGATGATGATGAGGATCGTGATGATGATGAGGATGAGGGTGTTGATGAAGATGATGATGATGGTGAGGATGAGGGTGATGAACGATGATGATGAGGATCGAGGTTGATGACGATGAGGATGAGGGTGATGATGAGGATGAGGATGAGGGTGACGATGAAGATGATGATGAGGATGATGGTGACGATGAGGAGGATGATGAATATGATGATGAGGATGAGGATGAGGGTGTCGATGAAGATGATGATGATGGTGAGGATGAGGGTGATGAACGATGCTAATGAGGATCAAGGTTGATGATGATGAAGATAAGGGTGATGATGATGATGAGGATGAGGGTGACGATGAAGATGATGATGAACAATGATGGTGATGATGAGGAGGATGATGAATATGATGAATATGAGGAGGAGGATGAGGGTGATGATGATGATGATGATGATGTTGATGACCATGATGATGATGATGAGGATGAGGGTGATGATGAGGAGGATGATGACTATGATGATGATGATGAGGATGAGGGTGATGAGGAGGAGGAGGATGAGGGGGATGATGATGATGATGATGATGAGGATGAGGGTGATGAGGAGGAGGAGGAGGATGGTGATGATGACCATGATGATGATGATGATGACCATGAGGATGAGGGTGATGATGATGATGCCATGATGATGATGATGACCATGATGATGATGATGATGAGGATGAGGATGAGGGTGATGAGGAGGAGGAGGAGGATGAGGGTGATGATGATGATGATGATGATGAGGATGAGGATGATGACCATGATGAAGTTGATGCGGATGAGGGTGATGATGATGATGATGATGAGGATGAGGATGAGGATGATGATGATGGTGATGAGGATGAGGGTGGTGGTGGTGATGATGATGATGATGATGACCATGATGATGAGGATGAGGATGAGGGTGATGAGGAGGAGGAGGAGGATGAGGGTGATGACGATGATGAGGTTGAAAATGATGATGATGACCATGATGAAGCTGATGAGGATGAGGGTGATGATGATGATGAAGAGGATGAGGATGTGAATGATGATGAGGAGGAGGAAGATGGGGGCGATGATGATGATGAAGAGGATGAGGATGTGAATGATGAGGAGGAGGAGGAAGATGAGGGCGATGATGATGATGATGATGATGATGACCATGATGATGATGATGATGATGATGATGAGGGTGATGATGATGATGATGAGGATGAGGGTGATGATGATGATGAGGTTGACGATGATGATGATGAGGATGAGGATGAGGATGAGGATGGTGATGATGATGATGATGATGATGATGACCATGATGAAGCTGATGAGGATGAGGGTGACGACGATGATGATGATGATGAAAATAAGGATGATGATGATGGTGATGGTGATGAGGATGAGGGTGATGATGATGATGATGATGATGATGATGATGATGATGATGATGACCATGATGATGATGATTAGGATGAGGGTGATGATGATGATGAGGTTGACAATGATGATGATGATGAGGATGAGGATGATGACAGTGATGATGATGATGATGATAATGATGACCATGATGAAGCTGATGAGGATGATGAGGATGAGGATGATGAGGATGAGGATGAGGATGAGGATGAGGGTGAGGGTGATGATGATGATGATGATCATGACGATGCTAATGAGGATGAGGGTGATCATAATGATGTTGATGAGGATGAGGATGATGAGGATGATGATGAGGATGAGGATGAGGGTGATGACGATGATGATGATGATGACAATGATGACCATGATGATGCTGCTGAGGATGACGGTGATGATGATGATGAGGATGAGGATGATGATGATGATGATGACCATGATGATGCTAATGAGGATGAGGGTGATGATGATGATGATGATCAGGATGAGGGTGATGATGAGGATGAGGATGAGGGTGACGATGAAGCTGATGAGGATGAGGGTGATGATGATGATTATGAAGCTAATGAGGGTGATGGTGATGAAGATGATGATGAACAATGACGATGATGAGGAGGAGGAGGAGGATGATGACTATGATGATGAGGATGAGGATGAGGATGAGGGTGATTATGATGATGATGAGGATGAGGGTGGTGATGATGATGAGGGTGAGGGTGATGAAAAATGATGCGTTAGGACAAAAACAAATTAGTTAAAACAAAACGAATATGTGTTATAGCTTTATCATATCAGATATGCGTTATATCGCATATGCGATATGAATAAGCTATAACGCATATGCGTTATATCGCATCTATGTTATATCTTATTCATATCACATATGCGATATGAATAAGCTATAACGCATATGTGTTATAGCTTATTCATATAGCATATGCGTTATTTTAAAATTTAAATAATTGGCGGGATTAAGGTTTGGCATTAGGTTTGGAAGCAGCTTCGGAATACCGAACCTATTAGCTAGGGGAAATTAACCAAGGCTATTGCTTGTCTTTTAGAACTCTATCAATATGCTCAGTTTAGATGGCATGTTTTGATATGACATACACAATATTTTTTTATGAAAATGTAGGATATTGTAGAGTACGAAATGACGATTCTTAATATGTAATTGTTTCCTTCAAAACTATGTTTTATTTATTTATAATTATTTTTCTGAATGACACATGTCAGTTTTCGAAAATACATACATCGATTGTTTGTTATATAACTTTTGATTTCCGTCACCGTTTCCCAAAAAACCTATATGGTGCACTAGACGAGATCAAGCTCTACGATCTTATATTTAGAAATCAAGGATTTCATTAATTTTTGCCCCTAAAGTGTTGCACCCGCACATAAGGTTTTAATTTCAATCTTTTCTGACTTCAATAATTAATAAGAAAAAAAATAATTCATGAAAAATTCCAAATAAATAGTGTTGCACTAGGCCCATATGTCCTTTATATGTCTGCAAGATTTTATCGCAAATGGACATCATTTACCTCATATATTGTTGCACCCGCACAAACATATATGTTAAGATGTGCTGAAAATTTGAAAACCCACTTTCATGGAAACTAATTTTATAATCATTTACACATTTTCTCTACATAAACGCTATATATTATGAAAGCTGATTCAATTACATATGTTTTCTCTTTTTACTTCATCTTCAAATAAGTTATGGAAGTACCCCTAATTGTCACCTAAAGTCAGAGCTTCCCATTTATTCCAGTATTATGTGGCATCTAAAGTGTCTTTAAAGGAGTCCATGATTGCGCATCAGCCCTAGAGCTAGAAACTTGTACACATTTTGGCTTTATTTCTACTTAAGAACAAAATAGCTTGAATGTACATTATGAATCATGAGGCTTATGTTAGATTTCCTATGCTATTCTATATTTTCATTTATCAAAGGCCATAACTTATTTTTACAATTTGGTTAATTGCTTTATTTTTCTTCATAAATTGTCTTGCTCCCTTTGCAATTTCTTTTCTTATGAGTGCCATTGCTAAATTATATGTGGTTTCTACTATAAGCTAATAATTTGAGAAAAAGTTACTTATTATTTTAGCCTTTTAATGCCTCTAAACATAGCAAAGACTGTGATGATATCATCTTTAGTTTAACTACTATTTTTTATATCTTTCTTAACGCTCTACACAAGGGAGTAAACACCCACTTACTACATATAGTATAATATATTATAGTTTGTTCATTTTAATAAAATCCGGTAGCAATAAAATTCAGTTTCTGCATTAAAGCATTATCTATATGTTGAAGTAAGATAATTTTCAGAGATTCTTTTAACAATATTCAAGATCCAATAATCCAAAATCAAAATTTGTTAATATATTCTCATTTAATATTTTACTTGAGGGCTACAGGTTTATTGACTTGAAGCATGTGTCTTGTATTTCCTCCAGTAGTTGAAAGCATCAAAATCTCTCCAGAAGTATCCAGATTTGATTCTGTGATGGAAGAAGATAAATGTGCATTTATGGAAAATCAAGCTCAAGTAAAGGCTTCGAATGGAGAAATATGAAAATGGAAAATAGAGTCTATGGAAAGTTTTCCCATGATCTTATTGGATTACCCATGGAAAAAAGTGGCATACGTCATCCTATTTGTGCTTCCAGCACTGATAACTATCCAGATAAAAGAATCATTTATACGTTGGAACCACGGGATAAAAAAGAAGGTAGGCCATATTATTGGTCAAGTAAAGGAGAGAGTAGTACTGAAGTCTCCGAGACATTGAATTACAGGTTGCACACGAATTTTTCTATTGTGCACAAAGTTAAAATACATCCATTCCAAGGTTGTATGAATTGAAGCAATGCCATTCATGGGTAGAGAGTTAAATTTCATTGTTTGAGTTTCATTTTCTGCTATCAATATGATTTGACAAAAAAAATATTGTGGTGTATGTCCTTTTGTTGGATGTAACTAAGTTACAAACTAATGTTTATGAAAACCTTTCTACTTATCTTACTTTCAGAGGGGGGCTCCTATATATTCAACGAATGCAATTTTCTTTCGATTTGGTTATTCTAGCTCATCACCAACAATAAACAATTCTATATTGGATTTGTCCATGTCATTTAAGAGAGATCCCTATGAAGATGATGTCTCCAGGACTATATCTCTGAAGAGTACCTAGTGTTTCAGGTACCTTCTAGGCTTCCACTAATATATGTGTCACTTGAAAGTAGAAATGGATGAACTGCTTTTGAGGAAATCAACATACATGTAATTCACTTTACACAAGCATCACATTTTATTGCTATTACAACCTTTGAAATAGTACATGACATAATTCATTTTCAGCGCTTGTGGGGAGACAATCATATTTCTGACAAAAACAAGTTGACTTTTAGTGTGTTGCATTTCGATCAAAGATTCAATCATTTGGGGAGTTTATACTTGGTGTAAGAAACATATCTACACATCTATTGCATAGTTTAGTTGCATACTTACGTTGACATCCTCAATTCACTTGGCTCAAAATAGATGGGAACTATAGGAAGATGATGAAGTTCTTGATTCCAAATGTCCTCCATTGGGTATATATTTTAGACTTGGACCTAAGACAACAGGATGGTGTAGCTAAAATCAATTTAGTTTGAAATACATATGTTTTAATAAATTATTTCTATCCCAAATGGAGTGTTTCTCTAATAGATTTATATGCAATATTAGATTTAACAAAATAATGTCAGCCATACAAAAGTAGTGAAATTTGACTCATCCAGACTATTTCCAACTTTAGGTATTTAGTGGTGTTTAGGTTTTGGGTTGGGTTTCAGAAATAAATGTTTTTAATTTACTATTTTAATGTAACCTTTGCAAGATAACTTGTTTATAGGCACTCTATTTGAAAGCATGACAAATTGTATTTATGGTCCTTTTTTTGTTTCTTTGTGGAAAAAATAATTGTTGCATCAATAGATTCATGCCAGCTGTATTGCTAATGTATCAAAGTTTGTGTCAACCCCTTATTTTATTGATTAGTAGTGATTTTCACACAAATATGTGGACATGGATACACATCATAATGAAGAAAGAGTGGATTCATTCATATGTTATTAGATCATGTAATGTCTCTTTACATAATAGAAGAGGGGTATGTTACATGACTTCCAAATACATAACCATTAAATACTACACTAATTTCTACATCAAATCATCTCATTATTAAATTAGTTTATTATATGTCCAAGTCCTAATTATTATGTCTAATTTTTAAATATGATCATTATATCTAAAACTAACCCATAATGGTCATTTTACGTAGCTTTGGATAAGCAAGATGTTTTTAGTCCACTCCAAGATGACATATTCAAAATAGTGACTGGAAGCAGGCAATGTTAGGAAAGGTTTATGAATTAAAAATTATGTCACCATCTTTCCGTTAGACTATTTATTTGTTAACTGGATGAGAGCCAATGTTGGCTGAATAGTCAACTTTCCACCACGTACATAGAACTTGGATTGTTCATTGAACTCATCTCCACATATTGGTGGTCCACATCAATATTTTTTGTTTGCTTCTTTCAAAAGGAACTAACTTATTTTACTACTGCATCTTCACCCTCCTTGAGGGTCTTCTTCTTATGAATTACAACCGAAAATGCATATTATACCCTTTTTTTGGATTTTAAGTTTTCTTCTTTGCTGATTTGGACTTGTTTGAGTAGAAAAATCCTCTAGGGATTCATTTCTTGCAATTTGTCTCACTTGACACCTTTCTTACCTAGGCATTATCACTGATTGTTTTAGTAAAATTACAACCATGTTTCTTCTAAACCAATCCTGCATTCTTATCATCTATCAATTGGAATGATAATTGTTCTTCTACACCCATAACAACCATATTTTTTCTATTTCTTGTCAACAATTAAATACTTATTATTTCTGAAATTTATGTCTGAAGTGTGGAGTATGCTTTATTATACTATAATTGATTTACCTTGTCTCTAACCTTGTATTATTCCCCACTACTCAACACAATATGCTCATATTGAAATGTATTTTACTTATAAATACTATTAGTAAAATGTCTAGATCAATCAACATACCTATCATCCTTACTACTCTTTGAATCCTTGTATTTGGGCATGGACATGTAGAATTCTACTTCCTCCTTGTGGTCAGCCACATTAACATGTTTCTTTCCAAATTGATCATTGGAAGAATGCTCTTGGTTTTGATTTCCATCCCACAATTAATTTTCACAAATTCTGCTTATATGACCTAACTTGCCGCAATAAAATCATTTGACAGTGTTTAATTGTCAGGACGTGTTGGGAGGCGGAGTTAGATTTCTAACAAAAGCAAGTTGAATTTTAGTGTGTTGCATGTCTATCAAAGATTGAATTATTTGGGGAGTTTGTACTTGGTGTAAGAAACATACGGTCTGCACATCTTACTGCACAGTTTAGTTGCTTTCTTATGTTGACATCCTCAATTCACTAAGCCCAAAATAGATGGGAACTATAGAAATATGATGAAGTTATTGATTCAAAATATCCTTCACTGGGTATATATTTTAGACTTGTAACTTAGACAACAAGATAGTGTAACTAAACTCAATTTGGTATAAAATAGATTATGGTTTAGTGAATTATTTCTATACTAGATTGGAGTATTTCTCTAACAGCTTTATGTGCAATATTATATTTACTAGAATAATGCCAGCCATACAAAAGTAGTGAAATTTGATTGGTCCAAACTTGTTTGCATTCAATAGTGCAAGATGTGACTTGGTTCATGCATAAATCCTCCAATTGGGGCACTCCATTTGACATTGCCAACTGAATGGAATTAGTGTCTAGGTTTTAGGGCAGGTTTCCGAAATAAATGTTTGTAATTTAATATTTTAATGTCACCTTTGCAAGATTATTTGTTGCTAGGTGGTTCGTTTTAAAGAAGGAACGATTGTATTTATGATCCTTTTTTTGTCTCTTTGGGGAAAAAATGTTTGTTGCATCACTCAAGTCATGCTAGATATATTGTTAATGTATCAAAGTTTATGTGTCAACCCCTAATTGGTTTTGTTGAGTTTCACAAACAAATGTGGACATGGATACACATATTTCAGTATCTGTGTGTAGTAGTGTAAGTGGGTGAGAAAGACTCAAACTTAGAAAATTATAACTTCTACGAGAATTTAAACCTATAGAATAGCCATCATTATCAGTAGGTTGGTTGTCTTTTGAATTCATCCTCATTATCTCATCCTATACAGTCCATCCCTTTCCTCTACAACAAAACCTTTGCTATTTTTGTTTCCATCATGTCCAAATCACTATAAGCAACTCGATTTCAGAAGTTTGAAACTTCACAAGTTCGGATTCCCATGGCATGTTTCTTTCACAAGTTCATAAAGTGATAGAAGTAAATAAGGAACCCTCCTTTATATCTTGTAAATTTATATTCACAAACTGCACCAAACTGTCACTTAACATATTCTCCACCTGGGAGCAAAGTACTTCCTTGTTTGTCCCTATCCATTTAGCCAGGGGTTAGAAATTTTCCTCGGTCAGTTAGTGTGGATCAAGTCCATAAACGGGTGAATCCACGGACTGGGGTAACACTTTTTGGCAAGTGAATTTCGGCAAAAACAGAAAAACGCACCTCGGTCGAGGGCTTGTTAAGCCCTCGACCGAGGCCTTGTTAAGCCCTCGACCGAGGTATCTAAATACCTTGGTCGAGGTATTTAAATACCTCGACCGAGGTATTGCGGGCTTTACAAAACCTCGGTCGAGGTTCATACCTCGGTCGAGGGCTTAAAAAAACAGACTTAGCCCTCATTCAAACAAATGGAAAATTTCCTGTGCCTTGCAGAGGTGTAAACCCTGCCATTCCTAGCACATAACTGAGTGGATTTGATACCGATAAATTCACCAACAAATATTCTATCCATTGAGGTATCATACACGCATTTTGGCATTCATATGATATTTATTTTTTAATTACTTCTAAAACTTATACTTAGAAAACTACACTGCAACTTCAAAGCAGCTCAAAGAAAAATACGC
>LPNX011146046.1:3175-20846 GCA_001517045.1 Pseudotsuga menziesii | reverse complement strand
CGTTTTGAGGGCTTCTATCTAGCACATGAGTAAAAAATCAGGTTTTCATCGCCAAATTTGGCCAAAAAGTGTTACCCATCTTCATGGAATCACCCAAACATATAGTTGATCTTTTCGATGAATCGTGCTTATTTTCAAATACCATCATTCATGACAAAACCTTCACATAACTTGTATTTCTATTGAGGTGGCTAGCAATGATAGTTTTAAGCCATCTATGTTGGTAGGAAAGGATTTTGAATGATCAATTCCTTTACTAAGTATAAGAGACATGAGTATTAAGTAACATGTCATGACTTTTTGGATCTTCAATTAATAACTAGTATGCAATTTGAATCCAAAGCATTTTTTCCACTGAGTTTGTAGTTTAAGTAGGGTGTGGCTTATGAGCTACTAAATCTAATTGATTGCAACATATCTTCAAAATTTTCAAATAGCACCAATAGCATAGTAGGTGATTTTCTAGGACTATCTTGAAATAGTTTCCTCGTTCTCTTGGCTACAATGAAAACTTAGATGTTCCCACACTGAAGCCCTAAACAATGGCTCTAACAAAAAAGAATCCGTTCAACCAATAGAAATGAGACACATGAATGTTAATATAGACATATGAACATCCTGGCCTTGAGTTATATTAATGTATGTCATGGTTTCCATACCATTGAAATCAGCTATATCCAGTTTGTCAGAAAAAATGGATTTGATTCTGAAATTTCTAAGGTTAACATAAAGATATCCTTGTTTGAACCCATTTTAATGCCAGATGGGAATTGATTTTATTTATTCCATATTGCATCAAGACCTGCAAAAGTGATAGGATCAGCTCACAGACAATGGTTTTGTTCCAGCATAGTTCTTAATCTAAAGATGCGATTTGTTGAAGCCGAAATAAGTAAAACAACATACCTGCTCACTAGTACTAAATGCAATAGGCGTTCACATAGTTAATGCTTCTTATCTATCAAAGAGTCATGTTACCTTTCTTTCCCAACTAGGCTCCTCTACATTTATACTGAAGCGATGGTTCACCTAATCAAAGTATCACCAAAAAATACTGTTAGTGTGTTTTGGGTTCATAGCAGATTGTGCATCAATCTTCCTTTGTACCTATCTTTCCCATCTGCATTAGGTTCGATATAGTACCCTAGTTTTAGACAATTTCCTTTCCTCATTGATGTAAAACATAGTTAACATCGAGAATCAACAAAATAAATTTTCTTTCATGTCTTGTTCTTTTCAGAATCTTAGTATAGGGATTCATCAAAATTATCACATATAGAAATAATAAGAATGCTAGCTCTCATCTTGTAATATGATAATTTTACATCTAGTTTCATGTCTCGAGCTAAATGTTGTAATGGTGGAATATGCCTTTAGTTTCTATATTTGCACTTCTTTTTCTTCTTTCCTTATGTATATAATAAGTACTTTTAAATATGCTTTCAATATAATTTTATACATTTTGTCGATACTCTTATAGACAGGTTTAGATGTTTAATAAGTTCATATGTTTTGATATGTTGGCTTCTATAGGTTTTTATGTTTTTATTTATTTTTATTAATTTCCTGGTTAGGCTTCTAGAACATTTTATTTTTTTGAACACACACTTATGTTATGAGTTCAAATACAAAAGGGTCATCTACCTAATTGCAGTTACACTTACAATGAGGTTAGAGTAGGGCCTTGCCAAAACTTTCTTAGTATCATATACCCTTTAGCTCTAGTTTGGTCAAATAACTCATCAAATTCTATCCTCTGAAAGGCATGAAAAAAACCGACCAATCCCTCAAAATAATTCTTATAGTGGATCTTCCAATGTCAGTGCAATAACAAGATGTGAATAAAATGTTGAAGGCCACTGAAATACGATGCATTGAAATAATGAAGTAATCATTTTCTAGGAAAAGCTACAAATTGTCTCATAGAACCCATGTTCTTTAGTTAGATAATGAATTATTGTGTTTCTTATTTTATGTTACGGGTCATGAGTAATGTTTAATTATGTTATAAATTAAGTTTCTGGACAATTCAATTAATATTGTTTTATTGATGCAATGAAGTAGTATCATTCCTTATGGAAGTAATAGAAAACACTCCTATTTGATCGGAAATAACATCACACTTTTTTATTTGATTATATTTGTTCTTGTATACATCATTATATAATGGTTTCATTCTCTATGCTTGTGAATGTTTCATAAAATAACCAATGATATCAAGTGTCTTTTTCCTGAGGCTTGACTGGAGTTGAATACCATAGAAGGAATCATAAATATTTGTGTGGTTTCTTTAGAAAATCGAAAGTCAATCAGGACTGATAAGACAAGGGAAAGGAAATATATTTGATGTTTTTAACTTTTAGAAAGTAAATAATATTTTAATTTGAGTTAAAATATTTATAAAGGTCACAACATTAAAGGTCAGCAATAGTATGTCTAATTCAAAAAGGAAACCAAAATTTTATTACAAGGATTCTCAAGATGCCACTGCATAAGATTTGCGGTAGAGCAAATGTAGAAGAAGGATATGAAAGTTACTGAAACATGGAATGATGGTTTGATAAATAGGTTTGTGACTACCCATGATACTATTCATTTGAGGAAGCTAGTAAGAAACAAGTTTCTTTGAATGCTATGAGTGTTGAGTATGAAGCTTTGATGAGAAAACATACATGAGAGCTCATTGAGTTTTCCCTGGGAAAGAAAACCATTGGTCGGAAGTGAGTGTATAGAACTAAGTTAAAGGTTGATGGATTGATGGAAAGCACAAAGCCAGGGTTGTTGCTTAAGGAGTCTCACAACAAAAAGGTATTAATTATTATGAGACCTTTGCAACCATTGCAAAAATGATTGCTATTACAATATTGCTGGTTATTGCAACTTAGTTTGGAGGACAAGTCCATCAAAAGGATGTCATGACTACTTTTCTAAATGGAGAGTTTGAAGAGGAAGGACATATGACCCACCACAAGGTTTCACTACAAAAGGTAAAGACGATTAGTATGCAAGTTGATTAAAACTTGATACTGCTTTAAACAATCTCCCTGAGAATGGTAAAGGTATCTTAGAACAGTGACCCAGACCCAAACTTGTTCTTATAATATCATAGATGATCATAATATTGTTATAGATGTTTGTGTACATGACTTATATTGACAGGTATTGATTCTAGTTTAAATGATATAGAAAAAGAAAAACTTAGCAAGGTATTTAATATGATATATTTAGGAGAAAGACATGAATTTTATTTCATACAATAAATATCTTTATGAATTGTTAGAAAAGTTCAAAATGGAAAATTACAATCCTTGTAAGACTCCCATTGAGGTAGGATTGAAATTATCAAAAGAAGGTAAAAGTTGTTGATGAAACTCTGTTCTGACAACTTATAGGTAGTTTAATTTATTTGACAACTACCAAATCCAACATCAATCATTTAATCAGTATATAGTGTAAATTCTTGAATGCAATCAGGGAAATACAAAGTGATGCACGGAAGAGAGTATTAAAATACATGAAAGTTACTTTGCACTTTGGAGTTTTTTTTATGAAGAATGCATATTTCATAGTGAATGGATATACATATGCAGAGTCCAAACTGGGAAATTATAATCAATGATATGATATGAGCCTTAGGTTATGCGCTTGGTTTGGGTATGAAATGATATCCTAGACGTGGAATCTATAGCCTCCAGTAGTGTAAGATAAATATTCAACATACTTAGCTTACACCCAATTTGTAACGTAGTCTGGAATGGAGGGTGAAGCTTGTATTCAGAGATAAAATTGTTTCTTGAAATCCAAGTCCCCGATACATTTAAGTAGGGGAGATATTTCCATTTCTTCAGTCTTATTTCTTTATACCAACTCAAGATATTGGATTTAATTTCAGGTCACTGCCATAAAAGTTGTTCACCCACGATATTTCCTAGTTCAATTTATACCTGGGACAAGTAGGAAAATATTAAATAAGTGTTCAATTGATTCTTATTCTAATCTGCATTGGAGATAGATCCTTGGCCCTTGACTTCCCCTTCTTAACAACTCATCTCAAGTTACTCCTTTTCCATTTAAGGTGAGTGACATCAATAGTTTGGATTTGGTTGGTTCCTCTGTCTTCCATAGTTTCCTCCACCACCACTTGTATTTGATTCCTCATTGTTCAAAGGATTTCCTATACCCAAGCTTCATAGAATATTCTTCCCTTGCCTCATTATACACCCAAACCATAGAATCCTTGTCATTTGATAACCGAATATGAGCTCTATTAAGCTCGGTCACAAAGGACTTCCAAAGAGGAACATTTACTTCTTCCAAACTCAGGTCTTCAACTAATTTGTAGCCTTGCTTCCATATGTTAATGTCCTCATGTTTGTTTATCTAATTTAATGTCACACACCCTAAGACCCGGAGTATCTCTACTAGAACATCTGGAAATAGGATATTTTGGCCACAACCTAGTATTGCATCCTTTCCAATTCTGATTTCAAACCCATTGACAACTTTCCACACCAAAAGGGCTCCAACAAGTGGAAAATCCACAGTTAGCACTTCGCAATAATTGGAAGCATTTAGAACCCTCTTTGATTCCTTTATGATCCAATCCACCACTAAATCTGGTGCTATGTACTTAAGGGCTAAAATCTTCTTCCCATGATTGTATTTTTTTAGGAAGTTCCAAAAATACTTAGCAGCCAAAGATTTCCCAAAATGGAAGATATCTTTTAACCCCGACACCCCCATAGATGCTAGGCCACCTTCTTCTAGATAAATCAGTGAGTTCCTTTGTACTCTGAACTTCCCTGCCATAAGAAATTGAAACAACATTTTCTGATAGCCTCTCAAGGGGTTGATCCCTACTAAAGTGATTAAAAGGTTTTCTTGATCTATAAAGATGGATCTAAAAATAGATGTGGAACCTATGGTTTATATGTACAAATATCATATCTCTAATAACCAGCAAGAGGGTGTCTCTTGGGACTTTATAATGAAATCTAACTTCAGGATTTCTATTATTAATTTTTAGACTTCAGACCAAAAATCACAAAAGTGGTATTTATGAAATTTTAGAGGGTGGAAAGCAAGGATAGTGCTCATGAATTCTATTGTGAAATGGAGTCTATGTAGAGAATATTTATTGATTTATTTCTCATAATAAAGTCAAAGGTTATGACTAGTTAATTATAGGGAATATTATTTCTTTGTCATGGAAATAGATGACGGCGGTTGCTATTTATTATTCCTGCAAAGTGAATTGGTAAAGAATTTGTTAGGATATGACTTGATGATTGGGACTCATTTTACGCCACCATCCTTTATGTCTGACCCACTTTTTTCCTTGGTTTCTACCCACTCACATGGAACTCTCAGTGCCAATATACCATCACCTATAGAAAAGGAGACAGATGCATAGACAACTTTTAATGTTTCATACACTTGTGGAAATAGGTTAGGTACTTCTACTATCTCAAGTTCAGACATTGGTTATGTAGATGGGGTTGCTTCTGTCAGTATCCAACCTAGATTGACTATTATCCTCATTTCACATAGTCACAAAATCTAGCTAGTGTATGTCCTCACAACTTGACAATGTATTTTCCCTTATATAGTTTTAATCAGGAAGTAGCTTATGCCAATGATCATATAACCCTAAATTTAGAGAACATATATTATGGAATTCTTATAGATGAAATTGCTTGTAGCTATATTTTTAGTTGAATTTTAATAGTGTTTTTATGGTTATGAGGGCTATCAACTTCAGCTTGGAGAAAAAACAAGAAAATTTTCATATCGTGGTGACAAATATAGTCCAACATTCTTTCCTGATGATGATAATGATGATGATGATGATGATGAAAGAAAACAAAAGTATATTCCATGGGGTGAGTCTTTTCTTTTCCATGTTATTTAGTGAAGTCCATGCTTTCACGTTTTGTGGTTGAGTTTTACATGTGATCCAATAGATTATTTTCATGCATGGGATGAGGATTATGCTACACTTGATAAGAAATAGAGAAAAGAGAGGTCTGAAGGTAGCCATCATTATAGAAAGTGATTTGAAGTTTTGGTGATGGTTCATTGTAGGTGCCCTTCCATCCTGATTGTATTTTGAAAGTTAGTAGTTACATGTGATTAGCATAGATATTTTTGTACACTTTAATGAAATTATGCCTGGATGTATCATCCAACAAAAGGAAAAAAAGTTTAATTTGAAACACAACTGAATTAATATCAGACTTACACTTGTCTAAGATTATTTGATTTTTATAAATGCAACTCTGTAGATAGTGACACACCATCCATTTTCATTGCTTATCTTCACCTTAAATTTTGATGAACCTATCACATTTTCTGATGAAGGTTCAATGCCATAGTTTATAGGGGAAACGTGCCCATGCTTGCAAATAGACAACCGCTTAGATAATTGCCCTTGGTTAAACTTCTTTGAGCCAGACTGCCCATGATATTTCTTAAGGGTTCTGCTATTTTTATTTGCTGGGATCGTAGAAGATTTATTCACCCTAATTCTCTTTGAATTGTATTCATATTTCTCAGCCTCACCCTTTTGTGCAACATAAGCCTTGATAGGAGGTGTGATGATTGAATTGAATTTACTTGAAGCTAAATTTGAAACATCTTGCTTCTTTGGAGAAGGCACCACTTGTGCAGTCACACTCTGTATCTTTTGTTCTTCCATTTTTGGACCAGTCAATGATTCAATAGACATTTTAGCATGTGCACTCCTCTCATCCTTATCTCCAATATACAATTTATACATATTCTTAGAGTACATTGGATCTTCAAACCATGGATCCATTTGCTTCTCCTTTACCCATTTAGCAGGTTCTGAAGAAAACCTTATAAAGGATTGATATGAATCTGAATACAACACGGGTTTCTTACTACCTCCTTTTTTGTTGCTTCTTTTTGGATCAATGTGTCTACCTTGACACATTCCTCATTTCCCTAACTGACTTCTTGTCATTATCAAAGAATTTAGTATAAGATTTTTCATCTACAGAAATATAGTATGCATCATCCTATCCAGTCACACTAGTTTTCTCTGGCTCCACTAAAGTAGTTGCAGCCTCTAAAACACATGCATACATAGATTCTTGATCCCAGTGGCATCGTTTAGAGGGAGGCAGGGAAAGTTCATCAGTCGGTTGTCTACTTCACAAATGAAAATCAGAGGAAAACACATGGACCTTTCCATAAAAATCAGAGGCATCTTCCCATGTGGAAAATCACCTTCAGTTTCAAGACTGTTAGAACTTAAGATATTATTAGTTCTCAAATGGAATTCATTTAACACACAAGCATTATTAGATGCCGTATTTTCTCCATTATTTTCATTGGCACTTGCTATGCCTCCTTTATTCGAGCCTTCTACAATTTTCTTGGTTTCATCTTCAGCTTCAATTCTTTCCCTTTTTTCCAAATGCAAATTTTCATAGAAGTTAAGTTTCCTTGCCTTGATATGTGTTCTTTTCTTTCAATGATCTACTCCATATATTACTTCAAGCACATTTTCTTATTCCGTACAAATATTATCTTTATTTGATTACCTGATCTCTCAGGTAGAGTTGATAACCCTAAATTATGTTTCTTCAAGAGATTTCTTTTCTTCTTCATAATGGAATTATTATGCAAAGAAGTATATTTAGTCACAAATGTATAAAGCACATGATATTTGACATTAGGAACATAATTTTCATGAATATTTTTCATCCTTCAAATTTTCTTTACAGTTTGAAACTTGAATTCTATCTTCAGTGTTCCATGTTTAAAATAGTCAAAATTGATGACAATGTTATCTATCACTATTTTTCTACAATCTAGGAACTCACTTTCAGGCACTAAATGAGAACCTCTAATTTCTTTTTCCATGCTTTTCCTTTTCTAACGAAACTGCTTTTCACTCATAGTCTGCTTTGAAATAATGCATGTAGATGGTGATTGTATCCTAATTTCTTCAAGATAAGAAGAAAAATTCAAAATATTGTCTCCATCATCATGATTATTGCTTTCACTCTCTAATGACCTTTTAAAGTCTCCCTTTGTTGGCATCAACTTTGGCTCATTTATTCAATATACTGCACCAGAAACATCAGACCTCAAATGGTTCTCAAAATGTCTTGTAAGCACTGCACCAACAACATCATACCTGAAATGGTCCTCAAAAGGGCTTGTAGGATTCTTTATCTTTAGTATGGACCTCATATTGTTAGATTTAGATGTTGATAATGAATTGTTCTTTTTAAGCCCAACCTGAACTGAATTGATCATCTTGTTGTCTTTCTTAGCAAACGATATCAGGGATGTAGCAGGCTTTTTCTTATTCTCACCTACACCATGTGTCTTTTGCCAGTTTTCATTCCTATGTAATTTCCTCTTAATATCATGTTTCTTGGAAAAAAGTCTCATGATGCATTTGATTAGATGTATCTTTTCGCATTTTCAACATTTCCTCTCACTCATCAATTGCTTTTTGGATTTAATCATTTTTTGTAAACTGTACTTTCTCTGCAAAATCCTTTAATCTTTCTTCAATACATGATCTGGATTTCCCATCATCAATATCTAGAATAAAGTCCTCTTTCTCTGTACCTTTATCATCATACTCCTCACATATATCTTTCACTTCCTGAGTAAAGTCAGTTTAAGTCGTTCCTCGACATTTAGCCGACAACTTATTTTTCAACTCATAGGTGAATGCATGAATGTCAATAGAAGCACAGGAGCCACTACAAAAGAAGCAATAAAAAAATGAAATCAATAAACCAAAACCACAAGCTTGGATTGTTGAGAATCCATTTTTTAAGACTGTCACTATAATACTATTTCATGTGGATGGTCACACACCTAATATTGCAATCAAATATGTTTGTGGAGTTTAGATGTCTTGTTAAATGTCTTTATTACTATTATATTATTTGATACCAACATTATTAAATCCTTTTCTTATAATGTGATATTTAGAAGGGAAATTGGTTTTCTTATTTTCTCAAATGAATAAACGATAGTAGATTTCAGAAATTCTGTCAATCCCATTGAAGAGCAGAAGGTTGCAACTAATTACTATAAATCATACATAATATTTGTAGACTGTTTGGACTATATCCTATTTATGACGATTTATTTTGGAAGTAATATGTAAACTGGACTTAATTAATGTTATTTATTAGTCAAAGTATTACGGGTCCTTAGTTAATAGTATAATAAGAAATAGTGTAAATTTTGTTTGTTATCAATTTTGAAGGTTTTAATGTGGAATCCCTATTGTTATCGATAGAATATTAAAATAGTCTATTGTCTTTATACTGTCCTATTTGTGATGATTCATGAAGGATATATAGTTTAGAATTAACATGCATGCTTTTGATATAAAATAAACATCTTGGATTTGTTTGAGTATGTTTCTGTCCCAAATATTTCAAGGAATTGTCTAATATATGTAAACTATGACATTGATTCAACTTGGACAAACCAAAATCCTTGCAATTCCTTGTCCTCATATGACAAGGCTAGTAATTCTGGAAAATATAATTTAGAGACTCTGTATCTTATGTATTAAAGACTAATATGATCATCTTGGATTGCACATTCATGTATTTACATTTTCTTTGCCACCATTTGTTAAGAAGGCACTGTAGTCTTTAGGGTTTAGGGTTTTAACGTTTAGGACTATGTGGTTTTAGAAGTATTTTCATTAAAAAACAAATTTTTGGGGGATCAGTTGGTCAATAAAGAACTGGAAGTTTTGGGATTTGTTTCAAAATTTCAAGATCCACTTCATTTTTCATGGGATCTGTGTAATGTCCCCAAAATTTGAAAAAAAAAATTTATAGGCTAGTAAAAACTACCTAGATGGAACATTACTGCCTTATGGAACTATATCATACACTTCATGTACCAGTGTTTACTTGTAAGTTGTTCTTACGTTCTATCATTTACTTTCAGTCATTATTATTAATGTATTTTACTTATGAAAATGTACTATTGTTTACTGCTTAGTATTATGTTTATACATATGTCTCGTATGTGTCGTTACTTGATTTAAATGCTTCGTCCTTTCTCCATAGTCTTACTTGTTATTTCTAAAGTGCTAACTTAACTTTGTTTGTGGAAACAAAGTTGGCAGAGTGGCAGGACTTGTTCTCCCATGACAGTTTGAGAGGTAAAGGTGTTTACTTGTTTGCAGGCTTACTTAGTTCTTCAAATAAGGCACCTCTGTATTTCATATGTAGATCATACTTTGTGACGGGGTCTTATTTAAAGAGTTATGAATGTCTTGATCCTAAAGGACCTACTACTAGTTGTTACAGTTCCTTATTGACTCATATTTATAACATGGTAAGTGCTATCTTTGTCAATTTAGCTATCACAGCTAAGTTTCCTATGTACTACTTATACTTCATTATGGTTTATATTTTGTTGTTTACATCTTAGTATACTTTTATGTTCTACATTTATTTTATTAAACAATTAACATATCCTATGTTTTTCTTAAATGCAGGTTATGTTCTTGGATTAAAAACAAGACCGTTGATAATTACAAATTTTAATTACTAACATGGCATATTTTATATGCCATGTTTACTAAGCATTAATCTTAGGGAAGTGCATTGTGTTAGTTTAAGGGTTTAAGCCTATGGTTTATATATTATCTATATGTTGTATGCCTTGTGGCTTAAACCTGGGACTAGTGCATACTATACCTGGACTATGCACTAAACATAATCTTGTAATGTATATTAACCTTGTGATATGATTTGGGGTGGTGACATATCATATGGTTGAACCATATACATTGGGGTTTAATGAATTGCATGGTATTGGATACTATCGTTTGGCAATGATATCAAGTATGGAAAAGTGGGGTTTTGTCTTTGATATTGGAAACCAGCTGGTTCCATTAATGCACCTTGGTTTTCATGGCATCCCAAACTTAGGCTTGGCTCACAATGGTTTTGTCATTTCGCTTGTCATTTGGGGTTTGGTATTGGCTCTGTGTAGGGGAAAATGGAGGAAACCTCCATACTTGGAAGGTAAGCTTTGCTTTGGGTTTCTTTCCTGCTATTTCATGTTTTTTTTAAGCTTCTATCATTTCCAAACTTATAACTTATGGTTTCGCTGGGTGGTTACAGGTGCCAAGGTATCATGAAGAGCAGTGTGGATCAAGCTCTATCGTGGGTTTGACTATGAGTGAAGTGCAAGGTAAGCCTTTCCAACAAGCTTATGCTTGTTGTCTCTCGGTATGTCTACATTTTTTGTTGTTGTTTGGTTTTGGGGTTCTCTATGGGGTTTAAATTTTCCTTTGGGCTTGTAATGAAGAGACTTGGTTTTCTAAATTAATAGTATGGTGTTTTACCGTGGAGTAAACTTGCGTTCTCACAGGATCTGTGTATTTAATTTCATGTTGTGTAAATTATAAATGGATTTGGGGCTTTTGAGCCATGGGCTGCACCATTGCTTGAAATGGTTCCATAGCCCATTGGCACGCTTGGGTGGACTTGACTGCGATGATGGAATTACTATGCATAATGTAAATACTCTGGGTTTATGAAGTGGCCATGGTTATTATGCTTAATGTGTGTGTGGATGGAATTTATGATGCGTTAATGGTTTATTATGATGGTTTATGAACTGGCATACACCTTCGTTTAGGGTCTGTGTGTTGAGTATTTATATTTGGCTATAATGTTTGACAACGTGGGGTAAAGCCCATGCTGTATATGGCTTGATCCTTTCCCTTAGTGGCTGCGATATCTCCAATGTATTTCATTACTGTTATACTTCGTCGATTAGCTTGTGGGGTGAAATCATTAACATAGTTAGTTTATTGATTTTATCCATACTGTGTATTTTTATTTGTTAAGTCGTGGCTTGGGTGAATGTTGCGCAGCTTCAAATGGTTGTTTGACTTTTATGATTTCCTTAGTTGGAAATTAATGTTGATTATATATAACCTAGGGGTGCAAGCGCACGATGGCCTTCGTTGGTGTAGTTAGACTTTTAAATGGACTGTGTAATAAATATTTGGGCCGAGGCCATGCTTGCAACATTAGACAAAGACTAAGGTCTTATGACCATGTTGAAGCATATGTATTGGGTTGTTATTTTAATAGTGCTAATTTTATTTAATGTAGCCCACATACTCTAATGTATAGAGTGGCCTTGTAACCAATACCCAAAGGGTTGGAACCCTGTTCATGGTTGATGTAATGAGTTGTATTTTTAATTAGACGAGGGTTGGGCTTGTATGCCCACAGGATTTGATTCCTGTTCCCATTGTAAATACTGTGGTTTGTAATATGATTTCATTATGTTTAATACATGAAACGATTCATGTGTATTCTTTTATCTGGTGTTTTACTTTGTTATATGGAAATGAATGTATGTTATGTAATTTTGGTTATTGTTTAAGCATATATGAGATGGCTATTTGTTGAGGACTATCACTTGGGTTTGTGAACCCACATGGTGGATATCGTGACCCATGTTTAAAAATTATAGAGTTGTTCAATTTGTTTTACTTGGTTAATTGATATGTGAATGATTATGAGTGATATCAGATGGGACCCTTAAATGGTTTTTGCATACGATTATAATGTTATTTATTTTAATTACTAGGACTGTGGATTTAGATGTGAGTCTTGGACCAAAAGGATGGTCACAATACTTCTTTCTCATTTATTTATGACAATGTATTTTTAAATGCAATGTTTTACTAGTTAGAAGATAATTAATGGTGCAGACCTTGAAAGGTCTTTAATGGTTTATTTAACTTATTTTTAAATGTGGAATAATTTATAGATAGCCTTTAGATTTTTTTATGTTTGATGTCTATATATGTTTATTTATATTCATAATAGTTTAGTTTGTAGATAGTACCTTAGGTTATCTAGTTTGTAAGTTTATGTATTTAAATCTTGTTTCTAAGATTAATCTATTTTAATCTATAACATGTCTCTACTAACAAATTCCATTTTTTAGTAGAGTAAGAAAGGTTAAAAGTACAACTATATAGTAATCTGAAACAAAACCTAGTTTAAGTAATGAAGATAAATACAAAAACTAACTTAAATGAACAAACATAGGTGAATACTGCATGAGGTATAATTTGCATCCTAGGGTTATAATTTAAGAAATGTAAACCCTAGAAGATATAGACAGAACAATCATTTAGAAATAAAATATAAATATTTACCTAAAGCAGGAAACATCTATGCTAAAAATGATTTAGACATACTAAGAATTTATACCAGTAATTTTCAGAAGCTCCTTTTAATGGTTGAACTTGCACACTCTAAATGACCAGGATTAACAATTTAAGATAGATCTGACCTCTTTTTTGATGACCAAATCACTTGGGAACTACCACGTTCCACCCAACCATGAGCCGGAACCATTCCTGGTTTAAATCTGGATCCCCCTGAGCTGGAATCCAACATGCAAGTAGCTTAGAGATCCTAAGGTAGGGTTTCCTATATGGTGTATCAGATCTGGATCAGTTCTCCTTTTTTTCCTTTCAGGAAAATGTTCTCCAAGAAGTACTTGAGAGCAAACAGGCAAAAATATGACTCCTCCAATGATAGATCAGAACCCCAAGCCTTTTCTTGGCTTGAGTCTTTATAGATAGAATTTTCAGTCAAAGGGACAGTTAAATCAAGAAACCTTGGTTTCTTGATTTAACCCTTTTCAATTACTTTGGTTAATTATTAATATTTTAACTTAGGAACTTTCTACTAGTTCCTAGTTATCCTTTTTAGGTTTTTGACTATTTATTATCCTTACATAATCAATAATAATTGGATGGAGCTTTTATTTTTCTTTCATCATTAATATTATAATTATATTTAAATCTTTATACATACCATGTATAAAGTACATAATAATATAATACTTGTTAACATTTTTCTTTGGGCATCATATACCATGATCCATAGACTTAATGACACTTCTTCATTAAGGTCAAGTAGGTAGATGGTTTAGGTCCACTAGGCTAGGCAAATCTAAACATCCTTGCATGTTATATTTCCCTTGTATAATGTCATATATATTTAGTACTTTATGAGAATACAAAACTTTGAAATTTCATTTAATCACTTATAAATAAGTATGATGATATCGATATTTTTCTCAAGTTGTTTTCATTGAGAAATTATTAAATTCTTTTCAATAATCCCTAGCACTTACTAGAGTCCATACTCAACGCTTTAGCTGGGAGTTACAATTCAGTGCAATTCCAGAGCTCTTCGCTCAACACTAATACTAGGATGTACTTGTATGATACACCTAGGGATACAATGACCAAGGATCGCATGCTCCAGATATTATGCTCAACATCAACATGGAAGGCTCTAGGGCTTATGCCCAACACTTCCAATTATCTTTTCATGTGTTCCAGAGCTTCTCGCTCAACACAAATCATCAATCACTCAAGTGCTCCAGATATTCCTGCTCAACACAAATCATCAATCACTCAAGTGCTTCAGAGCTTCCCGCTCAACCCAAATGATCAATCACTCAAGTGCTCCAAAGCTTCCCGACCAACAAAAAATATCTCATCAATAATGTGCTTCAGGGTCCATGCCCAACACAGACAAGCATACATATACATACATATACATACATATACATACATATACATATATATACATATATATATATACATATATATATATATATATATACATATATGTATATGTATATATATGTGTATATACATACATACATACATACATACATACATACATACATACATACATACATACATACATACATACATATATATATATATATATATATATATATATATATATATCAACAATAATTGTCTTACGCCCAATATATAAAACAAATCATCATGTTCATATGCAATGGGGTCTTCAACCCAATATAAAAATAAAATATCAAGATAATCATCATAATCAATAGGCACATGCCTATAAGTGTTAGTTCCAAAATTTGGGATATTACATCCCGCCCCACTTAGAACAACACCATCCTTTGTGTTCTAGGGACTCGGAATGACATCATGAAACAAGGCAGGGTAAGCCTTTCTCATGGTGGCTTCATTCTCCCAAGTAGCCTCATTAGCCTCAAAGTGATTCCATTGCACTTTCAACTGGACTACGGTGCGCTTCCGAAGCTACACCTCTCTCTTGTGTAGTATATGAGTAGGCTCAGGGGAAAACTCACCTTCATGTACCACCTGTAACAGGGACCAATCAACAACATGTTTAGTATCATAAACATATTCTTTAACAAAGATGCATGGAAAACATTATGGACTCTTAATGCTACTTCATATGCCACTGGCCCTTTCTTGGCTAGTATTTCAAAAGGTCCAAAAAATTTAGGTGCTAACTTACCACATCTACCCAGGCTCAACGAGCTTCGTTTGGATTTTACTTTCAAGTAAACATGATATCCTATTTTAAAGTCCCTATCCTTTCTTTTCCTATCCGAGTAAATTTTTTGATGGTCTTGTTCTTCTTTAATATTTACCTAGACCTTGGTAACCAACCATCCCAATTCCATCAACAAATCAGGCCCTAACATGAGCCAATCCACTGAGATATCCCAAGTAATCGGTGTTCTACACTTTTGTCCATAGAGTACCTCAAAAGGGCTCATCTTTGTGGAATTCTGATAACCATTGCTATATGCAAATTCTACGAGATGCGAGTAATACTCCCACTTTGTGGGATTGTTCATGACATACATCCTAGCATGTCCTCAACAATTTGGTTTACTCTTTCTATTTTCCCATATGTCTGTGGGTGATATGCAATGCTAAGTTCAACTGCGTCTCTAATATAGAGAATAAACATCTCCAAAAGTTTCTCATAAACTTAACATCTCTATCTGAGATAATTTTTTTGGGTATCTCGTGCAATCTAAATATCTCTTTCAAGAAGATATTAGCAATGTTCACTGCTTTGTAGGTCAACTTTACAGGAATGAAGTGTGCTGCTTTCGACAGCTTGTCGATAACCACAAAAATAGAATAATTTTTCTTCTTACTTTTCGGTAAACCAGTGAGGAAATCCATACTAATGACCTCCCACGTCCATTCCAGAATGGGTAATGGCTACAACAATCCTGTAGGATGTTGATGCGCATCTTTGACTAACTGACATTCCTAAAATTTTGCAATAAACATTGCAATGTCGGCCTTTAACTTGGGACAGAAAAAGTGTCTCTTGATGGCAAATATCATATTTTGATATCCCGAGTGCCTGGAGTAGGGTGCCCGATGAAATTCCATGAGGATGCTGGACTGAAGGTCCCCTCCTTCTAGAACATACAAACAATACCTGGACCATAGCAATCCAGACTCGTCTACCTTGTATTCTTTTTGTTGTTGAAACAACCTATCCTCCTGGACTTTCTTGAGGATTTCCACACAGAAGGGGTCAACTCCGTTGGCCGTTTTAATTCTCTCATGCAAATATGCATTGATTTGACTCAAAGTCACCTCATATATCATATGATTTCATCGGCTCAAAGCATCGACAACCTTATCCTCTTTTCTCTTAATTTGCTTTAGCTCGAAATGGTACTCACTAAGAAAAGACAACCACGTATCTTGCCTTGCATTCAGATCAGGTTGATTGAATAAATACTTCAGACTCATATTGTCTGTCTTCAAAAGGAATTTCCTTCCCATGAGGTAGTTCCTCCACATCCTCAAAGCATGGATGACAGAAGCTAACTCAAGATCATGCATAGGGTAATTCTACTCATGCTCTTTTAACTTCGGGGATTCATAATAGATCGTGTGATCGTTCTGCAAGAGGACTCCTCCAAGTCCTTCCTTGCTTGCATCCATGCAAACAACGAAATCCCCATGGGGATCCGCAATTCGTAACACCAGTATGGTAATCAAAAGCTGCTTAAGCTTTTGAAAAAATTCTTCACACTTAGTGATCCATAAGAACTTACTTGCTTTCTTCTGCAAAGCTGTCATGGGGCAAGCGGTTCTTGAGAAGTTGTCAATGAAATTTTGATAATATCTGGGTAATCCCAAAAAGGACCTAATTTCAGTGACACTAGTATGGGTAGGCCAATCCTTTATGGATTTAATATTTTCTGGGTCCACAGTTATCCCTGTCTCGAAGATAATGTTACCTAGATACTGTATCTGTGGTTTGTAAAAATCACATTTACTAAACTTAGCGTAAATATGGTGTTCTCTCAACGCTTGTAGTACTATGAGAAGATGTTCTTCTTGTTCTTCTTTATTCTTTGAATAAACCAGTATGTCGTCTATAAATACCAAGACAAACTTATCTGGATACCTATTGAATATGTTGTTCATCATACACATAAAGTTCATGGGTGCATTGGTCAACCTGAATGGCATCACTACAGGGTGAATCCACGGACCTGGGTAACACTTTTTGGCAAGCCCATCTTGCCAAAAACAAAAAAACATACCTCGGTCGAGGGCTTATAAACCCTCGACCGAGGTTTTATAAAGCCCTCGACCGAGGTATTTTTCAGCCCTCGGTCGAGGTATTTATTAACCCTCGATCGAGGTATTAAAACCTCGACCGAGGGTTAATAAATACCTCGACCAAGGTATGTACCTCGGTCAAGGTACATAGCTCGACCAAGGTCCATACCTCGATCGAGGTATCTTTTTTTTTTTAAATTA
>LPNX011146029.1:58244-72623 GCA_001517045.1 Pseudotsuga menziesii | reverse complement strand
AATGTTGGTTTTTCTGCAGTCTCCACTGATGAGACCTATCCCTCTTGTTCAACGATGGGGATCACCAGTGAGCAGTCGCAAAAGAAAGCTCAACTTCTCCAAAGACTCTGGCAGTGGCAGCAAAATAGAGGATAACTAGAAAAAATGTATAGGGAGCATGTACATAGATTTATCTTTTTGTTCATATGTGTACACACAGATGTACTTTTTGATCCACTATTTTGTATTATGGCCATGTGGTATGGCAATTTTTGTACAACATTATTGCTATATACATATATATAATATAAAGCAAGGTTCAAATTTATACATGTATATATCGTTGACTTGATCTTGGAACATGATATCATGGTTGACTTGGTCTTGGAACATGATATGTGTGGATGACCAATGTGATGTATAATGATATGTGTGGTTCATGCATGTGTGCTAACTTAAATGAATTTCCAATTTACTTATAGGAAGAATTTAAATGACTTGAATCAAATTTTTAACATCATACAATTCTAACATGTACAATAACATATATACCCTAATTTACACACAGTAACACACACTAACATACTAGATACAATTCTAACATGTACAATAACATATATACCCTAATTTACACACAGTAACACACACTAACATACTAGATACAATTCTAACATGTACACACAATAACATACTCTACATTACCCTACGACAAGTTAACATCGTACCATAAAGCACATCTCATGAATTACCCTACATTACCCTACCTTGTTCCGTCTCATAAAGCACATGTCTCATGACTTGCATGATTACGCACCAAGAATTTACTCCTTACATTGTAATAGGTCTAGAAATGCCACCATGACTAGCATCGGGAGAGGAATGACATTTTATTAAGACTCTCTCCTTTAAATCTAGAATTGGGAACAAGATAAAGTCAATTATTATAAAAAGATCATCTCACTTGAGAAGGCATACATTTTGTCTTTTTTAGATCATGTAGCATAACAACAATCCTCTCATCATAGGCATTTTCATCCAATATCTCTTATTTCCATCCTGGTTCTACTGTAGATATTTCTTTTACTTATCGTAGGAGGGATAAGGAGTCTACAACCACATTGTTTACCTCTTCTTAAATATAATTTCAAATTCAAAACATTGTAATTAGCTTTCCCATTCAACTTGTTATTCTCTCAATCTTTTTTGTTATAAGAAATACTTCAAACATTGGCATTTTGTGCCTAAGTCTGCATTTTTAGATCTTAAAACCCTAAAAATAGTGAAAAATATGAAAACCCTAGATTTTTCAAAACCCTAAAACCAAAAACATTATTCGAAATCTCAAATTCCAAGTCTTCCTAAAATTTTGGATTCCCATTCTAAGCCCTAATTTCCTTAAAACATCACCTCCTATTCCACCTGGTGCGCTAATTCACCTCCTAGATACGTGGAAAATGGTCAAGATATTAGAGTTAGAGTTATTTTTTCTTGATTTAGAGGTTAAATATAGTTTTTCCTCTCCAAAGGATTCACTTCGGCCCTGAAAGGACATGTACTAACCACATTTAGCACTATTTTCTGTTCAGTTATACTACTCCACTTATCTCTGGTTAATTACAAGGGATAATAATTATTGCATACTGCAGATTGATACTATTGAAACTTACTGTTAATGTTAGATAATTAATGGTGACCCTTTTTTCATGTTCAAAGGACAACTACTGAAGTTAAACACCACGCATTCACATTGACCAATGGTAATGTGATTTGGCTGTTGTAGTTTACCTTTTTAGCTAATGTTATTTATTGTTAACCACGGGGAAATGATATGCATACTTGCTAGCTAGAATTTGAATGGTCAAATAATTATGTGTAAATGCTAATTGTGACCTCTAGTGATGAGAATACCTAGGGAGTTACACTCCACAGTCAAGGAGCTTCAAATATTCTAAACTATGTCAAACACGAGTGGGAAGAAAATAAGAATAGTTATAAATCCAAGTGAAATTACACAAATATGAAGAGTTGGACCACAATTCATTGTCACAATTTAATCTCATTTCTAAAAACATTGGCCTTAAAAATACATCATTTGTTTTAGGGTTTAAGTTATATATGATTCCTGAAAATTTCTCGGCATTAATTTCTTACATTTATCTTATTTTTAAATATTTTTCATGGCTGAAATTGTTGAATTTTTATTTTTGCAAATTATAACAGAATTCTGAAAACAATTTTAGGGCCATATTTATACATAACAGTGTTGTTCTTGTTGTTTTGTGGGCTGCAAATGTTATAGGACAAAAACATTTTTCCTCATGAATGTTACTTACTAGTTAAAGATCTGATCTAACAGCTTATACAAACTTAATTGTTAATTTAAGTGCAACTTTGAAGTTCTGGAAATTTCTAGGTTCTCTGTCTTATTTAATAATTCATAAACAAGAAGTTAAATTGATTTACAAGTCCCGTTTCTAAACCTGGACTGGTAATACAGAGTGGAACGTAAGGACAAAACAATGTATGTGGAGGCACATACATTGCAAAAGACTATGACCAGAATATTGTTAAGTGGTTTATGATATATGTGGCTGAGTTCAAGTTCAGATTTTAATAAGCATTTACCCCTATTTTCTTGTTTGTTTCTGTTCCAGTACAAATCATAAATTATGAAATCTCAAGTACACATCTTATTATTAAAATAGAAAATCCTACTTATGAAAATATCTTGTAATAACAATGACAAGGATATAAACTCTACTGTGAAAGAGCTATATGTTACAAGGATGGATACGAAGCCAAGGTATTGAGATTATAAGAAAATTATATTTGTGAAATTACAGAAATGTTCAATCAGTGCATAGTCAAACTTTGGACATTTGTGCAAGTGAGTGTGCAATGGTGAAAGGCGTCTCCTATGCAAACTCACAAACATGTATTTGTATTATTGTACAACATATGGGTATGCATTCCTTTTCCTGAAATTTTAGATGCAAGTTTTTACTAAATGACCAAATTCTCATATATGAGTTCATGTTTGTGTTTCTTGAGCAAATTTCTGAAAGTATAGAAATGCTCAATTAGTGCAAAGTCAAATGATGTCTCCTATGCAAACTCACAAACATGTATTTGTATTAGTGTACATCATATGGGTATGCATTCCTTTTCCTGAAATTTTAGATGCAAGTTTTTACTAAATGATCAAATTCTCATTTATGAGTTCATGCTTGTGCTTCTTGTGCAAATTTCTGAAATTATAGAAATGCTCGATTAGTGCAAAGTCAAATGTGTAGGCATTTGTGCAAGCCTAGGAGGAAAGTATTTTGTATACAGATCAAGCGTTCTATAGGAATGTGAATGACTGCCATGAGACATCTCAATACATCTCAATAGATGTTTGTAAAATGTGAACCTAATGTTTATAAGAAAACACACATTTACATAAAAGACAAATATGTAGAGGAAATGGAGAGATTCTAATTGACATATACAAGACATAACATAGTACGCATTGTGAGAGAGGTACATGTACAGTATGCAACCCCAGCACAGTCACTAACGTGTGAGATAATTGACTTAACTAACTGTTACCTCATCATAGGTGTAATATTATGACTTTACTAAATAACAAAACATACAGTTCTTAACTTAAGACTTCAAAGTTAAGATAATATTGCAACATATGACCTGTAATTAATATTGGCACATGTCTCATGACTTGCATGATTACGCACCAAACCCTAGTTGGACATCTCATACCTTGTCTTGACCCTAATTGGATAATGCCACAATAATGTTTAGTTCCCAATAATGTTGTTGTGCATGTGCAAGTATTGGCACGATCTCATGTGTTTGTAGTTGACTCGAGCCTAACTTGCATGATTGCTCACCAAACCCTAGTTGGACATCTCATAGCTTGTCTTGACCCTAGTTGGAGCATGCACAAGTTGGTGACTCATGAAACCCTAGTTGGTGCATGTGCAAGTATTGGTGATCTCAAGTGTTTGTAGTTGACTCTCCTAAAATAAATGTACTAAAGAGTAGCAGTATTTGCACTCCAATTAGGTCTTGTTTAACACCATGACAATATATATATTAAACTAAAAACATCAATAAATGTAAATTTCAACAACTTGAGAAATTGTTATTTTCCGAACTAAATTTGGTGGTGTCTAAAGACACCATTCTTGGCGCCTCCAATGTGCCGTAGATGGTGTTTGTATCCTAGGCACACCAAAGGCTAGACATTAGTAACATAATAAGAAAGAAAAGAGAACCCAATGAAAATGTGCAAACATGGTTTAAATAATGCACCTGACAATGCACGCATACAAGTAGGCCATCCGGATCATCTCTGGTGCCGAGAGTGTCCATCAATCTTTCGTGCTCTATATGAGGTAGCAAGTATCGTACATGTGACCTATTTTTGTGAGAAAGTGTGTGGAGCTTGATGTCTGTACCAACTACTAGGTTGGTGAAGTGGTATACAATAGCTCCTGGTCTATAATCCTGATATACATACCCACCCTTCCTTTTCTGTTGTGCTGCAAGTGTCAAGTACTCCCCTTTTATAACCATCGAGCCGGTTGGGAATTCAATATTTTCATCTGTAACAGGTTCTAAAAGGGTTTGTTTCCCCTCTAAGCAACCTGCCAACCAATAGTCAGAACCCCATTCATTATTTTTTGGGGAAACCACTGCATATATTTGACCTGTGAAAAGAAATAGGTCGAGTTAAAAATTTACATTTTGTAAATAAGGTCTTGCATATCTAATTTCTACATAAATTAAATTATACAAAGGTCGAGTAAAAATTTTACATAGGGGGTCATTTTCTTATTTAGGTACTACTCATGTACCTGCTTGTATGAGATCCGATATGTGATCATGGTCTCTAGAAATATGTGTTTGATCATCTTCCAAATGGTCTATTTCATTGCCCC
Organism: Pseudotsuga menziesii; assembly: GCA_001517045.1. Taxonomy (NCBI): domain Eukaryota; kingdom Viridiplantae; phylum Streptophyta; class Pinopsida; order Pinales; family Pinaceae; genus Pseudotsuga; species Pseudotsuga menziesii. The sequence continues at coordinate 67,701 of LPNX011146029.1, read as the reverse complement.
CATTGAAATTGGTACCAAGTGTCACTCGTTCCCATGTACCAATAGTATTAGTATGCTCACAATCATCCCATTCACTGATGCTACAAGAACTGCAAAAGCAAGCCTTCAATCTTGTCCAAATTTGTAGGGCCGAGTTGTCTGAGCTTCTAATTGAATGAAACCGTCGAGTTCCATGCACTGTGTTCACCCGAGGTGTTTGTGATCAGTCCACATTTGTAACCTCCCAGAATATTCTTCACACTAAGTTTTTCCTTGTTGCTTGTTCTCCCATGATAGATGCACACCATTGGACTATAGATGCTGCGTCTCGAAGGCGAGAACCTGTAAACTCCATCTCTTCCCTTCGAAGGGCATTTTTAATGCATGTGTAAAATACCTCGATACCTTAAAGCTACAAACCATTCAAGAAGTCTGCAAAATAAAACTTTAGTAATATTTTCACCATATAAAACATTTATACTGCACTCATAACCATCATGTAAACAAAGAAATAAAATCAGCACATCAAAATAACACAAATGACACAACCATCTTCACGTGGTTCACCTCGTCCACGAGGCTACATCCACCAACCTGTTTGTTCTTTTTACTCCTTTATCAAAAAAAAATAGAGTGCTTACAAAGACACGGCTCATTCATGGCCGGTTTATTTTTATCTTACCTCTAGGCTCTACGCAGAGAGACCCTTGAAACTCAATAGCCTGATTTAGGACCCTTATATTCAGCTGGTAAAACAAATTATTAACAACCCCTTTAACACATGATGAACAACATGTAGGTACCCTAATAGGTGGGTGTCTTGAAATTTTTTTTACCTTGTACTCGGTTAAGTAATATTAGATTCCTTTCTGTTAATCTTTTAAGGATACTTTTACTCCTGAACTACTCATTATGTACCTTCTATATTATTCTTGAGATAAGCTCATTCTCAGCTCATTCTCAGCCAGGCAAATCGTAGTCTATGCCTATGTTCTTAATCATCAAGACAATTTACCGTCTTTACATCCATGTTCATTTTCAGTGATTATCTATGCTCATTCTCGGCAAGACACATCGCAGTCTAACTAGCAAACCTTATCCAGACAAATCACATGTCCAAAGGCAAATTTTATCAAGATTTAATGCTTACTTTAAAGTGCAGCTTCTTAGTATATAATGCAGTATTTACATCTATTTTCAAGTTAATATGACAGCTCGTTATCCTTATATCTTATTTCAAAAACCTTAAAACGCATTTCAGACGAAAATGGTTATTTATAAATGTTTTAGGTATAGGCTTTTCCTCAACTTCAAAAGAGATGATTAGTTGTGACATATCATCTCTCGGCAGTATTTTTCAAATCTCGGCGATATTTCTATTGGCAACGCAGTGATACTTCTACATGCCAAAATCGCAGTGATATCTACAGGCAAAACACAATGATACATCTACATGCCAAAATGCATACTTATTCTTAGGTTAGGTAGTGTAACTATTACGGTTGCCGGATCCTAAGCAACGGGAACGTGCCAAAACAATGATACAAAAAGAAGGGGCAAATCAGGGGACGCGCCTGGTGCTCCTATTGAGCTCAAACGTTTTCTAGGAGACCGTAAGCCTACCAGACTATATCCACAGAGTTATATAAATGACAAAACTCATATCACGACATACAGTAAATTAAAGGATTTCTAATCCAGGGTACGTTACCTCCTGGTAAAGAGAGCCGGATCCCTAAGCCGAGCCTTCCCTAGAACGCTGGTGCCATTCTCTGATCAAAATCCCAAAAATCCTACTACAATACCACAGACTATCGACTCAGAATTCGATGCCATTCTGCCCCCCTGTCAAGAGAGCCTAAAGCAGGATTAAATAAGGCTCAACCCAAGATTCCCCACAATGTGCATGAATTTTGAATTAAACCTGCCATCCCTCACAGTCAGGAAGAATGCCCTTTAATTTTGTTGTCCATTAAAGACCAACAATCAGTTGCCATTCTTTAATTACGGTGCGCAGATATCCCTTCAATTAAGGAATTGAATTTGCCTTCATTCTTGCTGGGCAAACTCCTCCTTTTGAGGTGTAGTAATCAGATGGAGGCATGCGCCCAACCGCCCCTACTATTTTGCAACTCTTTACTGAAGAGGTGCTAAAATATTTATTCCTTTTAATAAATGAAATACTAAACAAATATCCCCCTTTTGTTTCAAGCAATTCACCCTAAATTAATAAGGGTAACTTTGCTAATTAATATCTATGTCAAAAGGATTAACCCCTCATTGAATCTTAAGAAGGAATTAATCCAGTACCCAGACTTTATAATAATTAAACCTGTCCTTTTAACAAGAATTAAAGTCTAAAAAGGAAATGAAATCGTCATTAGATTCTAAAAATGACCCTTGTCTTTCTTAAGGATCTAGTCTATCATTCTATGATAGATTATTAATCCTTTATCTCTCTTTTCTCATGGTGGATTTTTTTATTAATCATGACCTTTTGCCAAAGGACTCTAAATCCACTTAATTAATTACTTAGTATATATATATGTATAGGTTTGTTTTTCAATCAGTGTCTTTCAAGACTGAAAACTATCGTTACCTTCCTCATGAGGACAGTCCATGTATTTTAATGTACCACTTCCTTTCCATCGAGGAACTGACCTTTTCCCCGACTTCCTTTCCTCTTAGGATGTTACCTAAGTCGTTAAGGAAACTTGTTATATTTTCTTGTATTTACCTAGGTATGTCGAGCGTGGGTCCCTCTTTCCCTAGATTCAGATATGAAAATAGATGGGAGATATGCTAGCGCCATCGCTATCTCTATTATGGATTCCTTAATCATTTGCTCTTATTTCCTTTTATGTTCCCTAAGTTTTTTTTTACTTATGTCGGTTGCAAGCTTTGTTTCTGGAGGGGCCTTGGCCTTGAGCTCCTCACCAGGAGACAATTACAATAATATGCAAAATTTACAAGATATTCCAGGGCATAGGAGAGGGATATTACATCCTTCCCCCCTAAAAGAAAGAACACTGTCCTCAGTGTTTCTTGTTTCTTCGACAAATCTTTTATTCTTTTCTGGACTCATCTCTTCTTGGTTCACCTTGCTCAGATCTCTTTTATGATCCTGTGGGTTCGCAGGACCTGCAAAAATCGGGTCTGCCCAAATTTCACATAGATAAGAGTCAATTCATCATGAATGTAATTAGCAAGTCTTTTGCAGCATCATACTACAACTTAGTCCCTTCAGTAATTCATGTCCAAATCACAATTCAACTTAAACAAAATTCATAGATTCTTTTGCAATCTGCAATTTTCTAATGTTCATTGGTGTCATATTACCCAATTATCTTCCATAATGCAATTGATACATCAACAAAACATGACTACAAGCATTGAAATCCCATTATATCAATAATGTCAATCAATCAACATATTACCTCATCGGTAAAAGTTTACTTGCAATGCACATACCTTTTTCCGCATTTTTCCTTTCTTTGGATGTCCTCCATCCCAGCACATCAAGTGCCAACAGTACTCCAAGTACCAATTCAAGCCACCCAACACAAGGACGATACCAACCCTTCGTGTATCTCCTCTATGCTATTCAAGGTGCTTGTGATTATTCTTCATTCAAGCCACCCAACACAAGGACGATACCCTGTACCCCTCTTAGCGGTATCTCCTTTAGGGTGCTTCACCAAGATGAGGCACTCCGTTCTCACACACCTCCACAGCTCCTAGAGGTTATTCTCTTCACAGAGTCCCCCAATTCATGTGACAGTCCTCTAATGTGTGCGGAACGAGTCTTAATAAAATGTCTTACATCTGGGCGTCCCCAGAATGCATAATGGTCCCTCGCTGGCCCGGGGGAAAACATGGTAGATTTTAACCACTACCTCCATCACCACTCCCTCTTCTGGTGATAACTTTATACTCATGAGATTTAACTCATCACAGTCCTGGATCATTATCCTTTTTCATGACCATAAATCCCCATGCCTGCAAGCACTTTATAGGTGGTCAGTTTATCATATTATCAATTTAAAGAACATCAAACTTTTAGCATAAATCATGCCTTACCCCATTTCTCATTCATTGGTAAGAGCCTTTTCAGTTCTTTCAACACCAGAATTTGATAAGTAAGCATTCACACAAAGCCACAAACCTTTCCAATTTACAACAACACCATTCACAAGACGCCACATATAACCTGGGAAAATTTGACAATGCAAACACCACCTTACACATTAACAATAATAAACTCAACATAAAGTCACAAGGCTTAAGTGTAATAGGTATTACTGTGTGATGGTACCAGCCATTTTTCCTACTGTAACTAAAAACCGATACTTCCTTCAATTGTCCTTTTGACTTACATGACCAAAACCATGAATTACAGTATTTTTTCAAAAACCCTACATTTATGTTCAACTATCTATGTTGTCTACCTTTCATGTGTACGAGAAGTTCTAGTTGATGCAATACCTACAATTAGTTGCTTTTCACAAATATGTAGCCGTACCACATGATCTCTTATGCAGGGCATGTGTTCCACGGCAACAACAATTTAGTTATAGAAAATTTTGTGAATCTCTCTAATCACAAATTTTCAAAACAATATAACTAACTTTTGAATATCTCAGCATATAAAATATAGTGTACTTGCTTATGGAGCATCATAAATGATTCCGAAGAAAGAATTCAATATAACTACTGAACATAAATTGCATAGGCACACATTTGACTTCTTAACATATATTGCACAGGCACGCATTCTTAAAATTTCTATTCATTAGAGAACCACAAACGACTCCAGCATGTCCCATATGATGCATGTTATTGTAATCAACTTGAATCTATGGTAGAGAAGGAAAAACTCAATCAATCAAGAATACTCACCCTCCAACCAAGCAACGACCTCTCAACTAAACAATAAACCATAATGATGTTATTACGGAAGATCACTCCCTATTAACTGCCTCCATTGATATAAGGGACATAAGAATCAGTCATATGTTATTCACAAACCAGCTGGTATATAAACACATTGAATTTGCCATTCTATTCATGTCGAGGAAAAATAACTCTGGAAACAATCATTTAATCGCGGAGATTATACATATCGCAAAATTCAAAACTAACCCAAAACTAAGGTCAGCAACACATAAAGAGTTCGAAACCATCCCTCATTACAACTAGAAGCAAGATATAAGTTAAACTAACATATGCAAGAACCCAAAAGAAGACCCACCAAGTGTGCACAACGTAGCCAATGGTAAATGGTCAACGGTGACCTAATAACAAACATGTTTATACAAGACAATCGATATCTTAATTATGTTCTCAAAAATCCAAAAAAAACATTTTCAATTTCAATAAAGTTTTCAAGTCTGTGCTACTTGAAAGCATAGGCAGCTTAAGGCGAAAAAATCATAAACCAAGAAATACCGTCAAATATTAATGAAGCTTTCCATAACGTTCTTCAAAAAGGTCAAGATTATTGATAAACAAAGCATAGTAAACGAAGAGACTGAGAACACCCTTAAAATATCAATGAAGCCCTAGCAAATGAGCCCATACAAATACATCTTCAACATTGTATCCTCACCATATATGAATCCGTTCAATTTTAAAACAGGATGAAGAATTTTAATTGAAACATGGTAATTTTACTAATCATAATAAGTATTTTTATTATCAACTTGCTAGTTAGTCCCACAAACTTTGTAACCTCCTAAATCATAAATTTAATAATAAACTTGAATTCCCTTGAAATAAAGCCATAATATTCAGTCATCCTTATAATTAATAAACGCAGAATTAATTTTCTCATAATACAATTTATGGGCATCCACTTTCTTTGTATGAATGAAGATCGTAAGGTCCAAGGTATCTCCATATCATAATGTTTTAACACAAGTAATATTTCTTAGGCATTTACATCAAGAAATATAGTTAAGAAATCGAGTAATATATATAAATATAATTAACTTGGCTAATCCCATTATATTTAATAAAAAAAACATAACATATCATGACATAATGAAACAAAAATATAAACATATCAATACCCAACCGCAGCCTAGTGCTCCCAACACAAATCTGAAAAGGGACAAACATTGAGGAACCATGCTAACTAAGCAATGCATTTTGCGATCCACTTCACGTTCTCTTATCCAACTGGTAGAAAATTTAGAATCTGCATAATCAAGTGGCCCTTGAGATTCTAGAATGGGCACTGGAAAAATTTGTAAAGAACAACGAGCTGAACAAATTGCACTGTGGAGGGGAATGAATAAATAATATATCCCCCAACCCTTGCAAGGTTGTTTAATCACCCTCCCCTTCTCAAAAAAAATTTCAGAACACGACAGCGTGTGAAGGGGCGTAGCAGAATCTAAGTAGACGGGAATGAGAAAATAGGCATTGTATATACAACTGAAAGTTCATAGACGAGTAACATCTAATCAGCATAGTGTAACGGGAAGACAGATAGATAGAGGCACAAACCTTCACCCCATCAAATCACAAATCAGGGATAACACGCAGACTTTAAACACCGATCCCATGCAAATTCAAGAGAGATCATATGCAAAAAAATTGTAATTACCCTTATGCCATTTCTACGGAGACCATTTACGAAAAAAAAAGCATGCAATAATGGCGCGCTCTACCCTTCAAACTTAGAATGCAGATTCCAGAACTATTCTAAGAGAATCGTATGCAAAATTGTAATGGCACATTCTGCCATTCACATGGAGACTGCAAAAAACAATGGAGATTTTACATCCATGCATATCGAATGCAGAAATTAAGGCGACGATTTTAATGATTCTATCATCCACGATGCAATCAATTGGTAAGTGATTTCGGACTTAAATCAAACAGACCTGTATACCGCACATATCTGAAGGTTATGTTAAACCACAGGCTTGACAATATGATAGAATCATTTCGATAACAGATCTACCAATGCAAGCATCGAAGTGTTAACAATGTTTCTATAATACATATCTATAGAACAAGTAATTAAAAACGACAACCGTATTTTATAACAGATCAGTCACCGTAAGCTAATAGAAACTTGTAATAAATAGTTTCGCGAAGGCATAAACGAGGATGAGATATTCATACCCAGTTGAAAACGGAGAGATCATTTTTATTGAGACATGTAGAGATCCCCTTTTCTTTTAAATCACAGATCTCCTTCCTATTAAAGAAACACATCGCTCTCTCTTTCTCTTCCAAAAAAAACAAAGAGATCCTCCTCTTCAAAGCACCTCAAACCAAAAAGCTCAAACTTTCTATCAAAACGCAGAGATCTTTTCAATAATCATAGTAATTGATGCTCAGCGCAGCGATTCCGCTTTCGATAATTAAGAAATTGATGCTCAGCATAGAGATGATTTTGTTTTTCCCCAAGATAAACCTTCGGCTCAATCAACTCCTCTTTCCAGCGATCTTACATGTACCTATTTCCAGATCTAGACAGTTGATGGTGAGTATTAAGCTCAGTTCCTGCATACTCTAAGTCAAATATAAAGAAGACTCAGCAAAAATATATATATATATATATATACTCAGCTATTTTTAAACATTTTGGTAAATTACATCTCCCAGGAAGTCCAAGAAAAATCTCACACAGTCTCCAAGCCATGCAGCTAAAGAAATGAAATGAGATTTAAGTCACCTACGTTTTGGAATCCCTGGCATAACTTGTTCCTCCTCCAAAACACAGAGATTACCTTTCTAACAAAACGCTGAGGTCCTGCCTTCCGCCGACTTTCCCTGCACAACTCAATAAACAAGTGTATTGGGTACACTTGAGATTCCTGGATTACAGTGCGAACTTGTTGGTTTTCTCTCTAGGTAAAGAGACAAATTCAACCGTTAGTTAAAACGAAACCTGCTGGAGCTTTTTGAGCCCAATAGGCCTGAGCGTTTCAACCTCGCTCTGATACCATATGTAAAATACCTCGATACCTTAAAGCTACAAACCATTCAAGAAGTCTGCAAAATAAAACTTTAGTAATCTTTTCACCATATAAAACATTTATACTGCAGTCATAACCATCACGTAAACAAAGAAATAAAATCAGCACATCAAAATAACACAAATGACACAACCATCTTCACGTGGTTCACCTCGTCCACGAGGCTACATCCACCAACCTATTTGTTCTTTTTATTCCTCTATATAAAAAAAATAGAGTGCTTACAAAGACACGGCTCATTCATGGCCGGTTTATTTTTATCTTACCTCTAGGCTCTACGCAGAGAGACCCTTGAAACTCAATAGCCTGATTTAGGACCCTTATATTCAGCTGGTAAAACAAATTATTAACAGCCCCTTTAGCACATGATGAACAACATGTAGGTACCCTAATAAGTGGGTGTCTTGAAATTTTTTTTACCTTGTACTCGGTTAAGTAATATTAGATTCCTTTCTGTTATTCTTTTAAGGATACTTTTACTCCTGAACTACACATTATGTACCTTCTATATTATTCTTGAGATAAGCTCATTCTCAGCTCATTCTCAGCCAGGCAAATCGCAGTCTATGCCTATGTTCTTAATCATCAAGACAATTTACCGTCTTTACATCCATGTTCATTTTCAGTAATTATCTATGCTCATTCTCGGCAAGACACATCGCAGTCTAACTAGCAAACCTTATCCAGACAAATCACATGTCCAAAGGCAAATTTTATCAAGATTCAATGCTTACTTTAAAGTGCAGCTTCTTAGTATATAATGCAGTATTTACATCTATTTTCTAGTTAATATGACAGCTCGTTATCCTTATATCTTATTTCAAAAACCTTAAAACGCATTTCAGTCGAAAATGGTTATTTATAAATGTTTTAGGTATAGGCTTTTCCTCAACTTCAAAAGAGATGATTAGTTGTGACATATCATCTCTCAGCAGTATTTTCCAAATCTCGGCGATATTTCTATTGGCAACGCAGTGATACTTCTACATGTTAAAATCGCAGTGATATCTACAGGCAAAACACAGTGATACATCTACATGCCAAAATGCATACTTATTTTTAGGTTAGGTAGTGGAACTATTACGGTTGCCGGATCCTAAGCAACAGGAACGTGCCAAAACAATGATACAAAAAGAAGGGGCAAATCAGGGGACGCACCTGGTGCTCCTATTGAGCTCAAACGTTTTCCAGGAGACCGTAAGCCTACCAGACTATATCCACAGAGTTATATAAATGACAAAACTCATATCACGACATACAGTAAATTAAAGGATTTCTAATCCAGGGTACATTACCTCCTGGTAAAGAGAGCCGGATCCCTAAGCCGAGCCTTCCCTGGAACGCTGGTGCCATTCTCTGATCAAAATCCCAAAAATCCTACTACAATACCACAGACTATCGACTCAGAATTCGATGCCATTCTGCCCCCCTGTCAAGAGAACCTAAAGCAGGATTAAATAAGGCTCAACCCAAGATTCCCCACG
>LPNX011146029.1:31602-53922 GCA_001517045.1 Pseudotsuga menziesii | reverse complement strand
AAAACAGAATTTACCATGACAAAGTTGCAACACAATATTACAGGTACACAAAACAACACCGCTAAAGTAAACATTCTCACACAGGAGACCAAAACAACACATGTACGTGGTTCACCCCAAACTCGGGGTTACGTCCACCAAATGGTTTAGATTTTATTAAGTCGTTCAACAAGGGTTACAAAACAACAGTTGTGATACTGCATCCTTTCCATGAAAATCCTTCTCTATTGTAATAAATGACAATCATTTGACTCACTCAAAACTTTCTTCCCGAACAACAGTATTGCAAAACCCAAACTCTAAATAGACTTGGGTTGGGGTTTAAGAGAAAACATGGTTTTACATAAATGAGCACTGACAGAACTGTTTTAGAGATCATCTGCCAGGAAACTATTCCTTTAGCTGACATTTTCAATCCTTCATCTCTCGAGTCTAGTTAATTCAGCAATATTAATTTGTTTTCCAGTTCATTGTTATCTTTCTTAACATTCAAACTAATCATATGTCCCCTAAATTCTTGACAAGCAAAAACTGCTCAACTATATTCAACAATGTTATTTTGTTTTGTCTTTAGAAACCCATAGCATCAAGGGATTCACCCCAATTGACTACTTAGAGTTTTTCCAGAGTCCGTGCTCTAGTGCAGGTGAAGGTTAATTTCTAGGAATGATTACAACAAGTAATTGCTCACATTATAACACACAATTTCCATGTGCAGATACAGAGTTCTAAAAAGGGTCTACCAATAGTTATAGATACAATCACTTAGGATGGTATTTCCAGATCGTATCAGATAAATTCCGAAAAACTTACTCGATCACTATTTACAGTTCCTGATCTACAAACTAAAAGAAGGGGTGGTCTACGCCATCGCGCACGGGAAAACGCCAATCTGCCATCATTTCTTTCCGGTGAAAGCATAAGGATTAATTTCCTGAACCCTAACAGTGGAGAAGGGGAAAGATATTAAAGGAAAACGCAAACACCCAGAAGCAAACACCGGTAATGGCTCTCATCCGCAAGTATGTGAATATACACTCAGACCACACGCAAGATAAAAATCACAGCATACACAGGATAAAATTACAAAATCATGCCCATGTCGTTTTCAGATGAATATTACGGTACATGTGCATAATATTTCAGAATTTAATTTTGGGACTGCAGGCATACACGCTAAATCAAAATCTGGATGAAGGCGCAACTACGAGTGGACTGTTGTGGGTCTTCAGGGTAACACGAATTTGGGTGGTTTAGCGACACTACTTAAGGAAACAAGAGTCTAGTTTTTACCACCAGCGCGTTGCTTCTCGGCCCATAAGATGACTAAATCAAGTATTAAAGAGTCGGTCTTCATTACTAGACATCTGGGGCCCGGCCCATTACAATATGGATCTGATTCTCAACTTTAGAAAACATAATCACATACAGAATCAAAACATGAAACAAACAGTTCTAAATGGATCCGGTTTTCTTAAAAGAACCATAACATGGCGATTTCCCATCCAGCACAGACTTAGATGACAACATTCATGAAAGTTTGCAGTTCAGGTTGGGTCGTACCTTTTGCACGAGGAAAACCCAAGCAAAATCGATAGGAGAATCTGATTTCAAAAACAAACACGTTCCTTTCCATAACAACCTTCCTCCTATTCGCGAGCCTTCCCTTTTCATCTTCCCCCGTAAGTCACACCTCATAGAACTTTTAGTACAGCTCTGAAATTGTTGCCCTTAGTGGGCGCAATGATCTTCCTCCTCTGGAGCGCAGAGATCACCTTTTTTTTATGCAATAGTAGTTCCCTCTATGCCATTGCAGTGAGGTTTTCTCTACATGCATTCGCAGTTCTCTCTATGCCGTCATAGTGATGTTTCTCTCTACATGCAAACACAGTACTCCCTATGCCATCGTAGTGATCTTTTATTTATATGCATAGAGCCCTTTTTTTTTCCTAAAATGCAGAGCTCTCCATAACATCACAGAGCTAAGATCCACTCTCAATAAAATCGCAGAGCTGGGATCTATTCTCCCAAAAATGGCAGAAATTGAAATAAGAAATAGCCGAGATCCAAACACTTAGAACGTAAGGAGCATCTTTCCTCTAAAAAACCCGGAACTCCCCCCTTAGCAGGTTTAGATATTCTCTTAGGAAGCCATACCCCCCCCCAGAAAATCACGCCCCCCGATAATTAAAAGCACTCCCCCTCCATCAGTAATGGCTCTTACTTGCGTCTAATATCTCTTACAGAAAATCCCTTGAAATCAGTTGTGCGGCAGATTTTGAGGAGGTCAACATGGAGAAAGATCCATAACATTACTACAATGGTGGTATACTATGCAAATATTCAAAGGATAACAACGAGGATATGTGTGACTCTTACACATTTCCTTTCTTTTTTTCTTTTTACTTTTTTCAAAATAATCAGAGAATAAGTTGTTGTTTCCTTTGGCTAATAAAAGCGATTGGAGGAAACACGTGATTTTTCCGTAAATGTGCAGGCTTTTCTCAAACTTGTCTTTATATAGGATAGAAATTGCCTCGGCAATGTAGCTCTACAATAGTCAATAGGACTATTATCTTCCGAGGGTAAGGATTTTCCTTTATTACAACAAGGACTCTCTAAGCATCTATATATATGTAGAGTATAGCATGTACCTATAAGTATGAAAGTAAATCACTCTCTTAATCGAATTATTTATGTCACTACAACAAAAACTGGATTTAGCGTCGAATTTAGCACCGGATTTTAGTGTAATTTTTTCCCAATTGTGGTGAACAATCTGGCGCTAAACCTGGTGCTATTGTACATTTTCGTAAAACGCCGTCTATTGCATATTTTTTTCCGTCCTTTTTAACATCCATTTTTGCGTCCATTTTTGTGCCCAATTTTTTGTATCTTTTGTTACACCTTTATTTCCACCCAATTTTGCAACTCCTATTGCATCTTTTTTTGCATCCTTTGTTGCATCCTTGTTTGCACCCAGTTTCACGCTCAGTTTTGCATCCAATTTTGAGTCTTATTTTGCTCCTAGTTTTTCATCGAGTCTTGCACCCAATTTTGCACCATGTTTTGCATAAAATTATGTGTCCAATTCTGCATCTAACGTTGCATCTAGGATTGCATCCAATTTTCAACCCAATGTTGCGTCTAGTTTTGCATCCAATTTTACTTATAATGTTGCATATAATTTTGTATCTTGTTTTACGTCTTTTTTTGTATCCATGTTTGTGTCTAATGTTTCATCTCGTTTTACGTCATATTTTGCATCTAGATTTGCACCTAGTGTTGCATCTCGGTTGATGTCTTTTTTTGCATCTATGTTTGAGCCCAATGTTGCACCCAGTCTTGTTCCTAGTTCTGTAGCCATGTTTGTATCTAATATTGCATCTAGTTTTGTGTCCAATGTTGCATCCCATCTTGCATTCAATATTACGTCTAGTTTTACATCCAATGTTTTGTCCCATCTTGAATCCAATATTGTGTCTCATTTTAAGTTTTTGTTTGCGCCAAGTGTTCCTTCCGTTTTTGCACCTGGTGTTACACCTAGTTTTATGTCCATCGATACACCATATTTTGTGCTCAATTTAATGTCCAATTTTACGTCTAGTTAGGAGTCCATTTTTTCATCTACTGTTGCGTTTAGTTTTGGACCTAGTATTGCATCTAGTTTTGAGTCATTAATTGTGTCTAGTGTTGAGTCTCTTTTTGCATCCAATTTTGCGTTGTGTGACATCCATTTTTGTTTCCATATTTGTGTCTAACATAAGGTCAACTTTTGCATCCACTTTTGTGTTTGGTGTGACGTCCACTTTTACATCTTGTTTTGCATTTAGTGTTGCATCTAATATTGTATCCATATTGCACTACTACATTTTTTACCTTTATAAATACATTCCAATAACATTAGGGCATGGAGGAATCGAACCACCAACCTCCTGCTTGTAAAACAGGCGCTCTTCCATTGAGCTAGCACCCTTTAAGAATCGGGAAGAGGAGCAATATTAACACATAGATTTGATCATTTGTAATTCTAATAAAAGACAATAAGATCCAAAGACATTCAAGCTTAAAATCCAATTTAATTTTTCAAACACACACTACTACATTTCGACCAAAAATCCGACGGCCGTATTGTCGGATTTTCGACACTTCCCTGTCGCATGTACGACACTATGATTTTTTTAAGCATCGGTGGATTTTCGTCGGTTATCCGACATCTTTCCAATCCGTTGGTAAAGCGACAGCTCAGTTTACTGTCGGTTAAATGTAAATCGTCGGTTATCCGACATCTAATTCATATTAAACTTTAAACATGCGTCGCTTAACTGACGGCTATCCGATGGATTATGAAAACTTAAACGTCAGTTAAGCGACGGTATTGAATTTAAAAAAAAAATACCTACAAGCCGTCGCTTAATCACCTACATGTCGTCGCTTAACCGACGGCTATCCGACGGATTATGAAAACTTAAACGTCGGTTAAGAAATGGTATTGATTTTTTTTTTTTCTAAATCACCTACAGGACGTCGCTTAAGCGATGGCTATCCGACGGATTATGAAAATTGAACCGTCGGTTAAGCGACGGTATTGAAATTTTTTTTTAAAAAAAATCACCTACAGGTTGTCTCTTAACCGATGGCTAAAAGTGTTTTTTTTTAAATACAAATGCCAATAAGAAGTACAAAAACATTAGTTTCCAAATACATCAAAAATTCTTATAGGATTTCATGCCTAGGATCAAATGTTTTTTGTTATATTTTAATAGCTAGAAATTTTAATATTACTTGTATCATAGTGCCAGGAAGATCATTCACCTAATGAAGGCCCAAACAACTAATAACCAGATCTAGAGATCTGCAAACAAGAATGAGGGTGACATAAGATAAATATAAGATAGGTTTATTAGTGTCCAACAAGTGACCAAAAGTAGTTCAATGGAACTACTAAGTAAGTAGTTTTAAATTTCTTCACTCAAGGCTTAAGCTTTAGCTATAAAAGAATGCATATTCAAAATCATAACTATAATCTAGCAACTGCAATAAATGGAGAAAGTAGAAACTCATAATCACATACCGCATTCATGGATAAAAATAAAAAATTGACCAATCTACTTAGATTTATAGAGGGGATTCACCTATGTTTGATAGGCAAATATTCTTCATCACCAACCACATATAAGGTTTCAAGCTTTGAATCAGATGAATTTTCTTCCATTTCTCTGCACCTCTTAATCATATCATGTGACATACCCATCATAATAAGTTTCTCAATTGCCCCTGTGATGTGAAGATATATATGTCAATATAAAAATCAATATTGAATGGACCTTTCACTTTTCAAAAAAATGTGGTAGCTCAAATTAAGAACGGAATCTAAAATTCTATAAAATGTGCATAAAACAAGCAAGAATGTTCAGTGACATAAAAAATATTGTCAAACAAGATCCTATACTACAAGTCTTCAAAAGTAGTGTGGAAAGCTCAAAAGAGCAACAACTGCAAAATTTAACGTATGTCTCCAAGATGATTAACTAAATTATAAACTGAAAATTACTAGCACAAATAGATATTATAATTTGTATTTACATGTCTTTGATGCCGACAGGTTAAAGTTATAAACCATGAAACCTGATAACGGTTTCTAGTTGGCCTAATATAGGGTTTTAGGCTGTGATATTGGATACAATCTGGGTAGGGATACGTCATATATTGTGCCAGATACGGATATCGGCCCAATATGGCCCATATATCTGACACTTTTGGATGTCGGGCTTCATACGTCTAGGATTCTTATCAAATAATCAGATAACAATCCCTCCTAGCATAACCGAAATGAATAAAAAAAATAAAAAGGGTTAAGAAACCTAAAATTGCTCGGCATTCTGCATGGACCTCGAAGCAACATGGTGATGTTACTTGGCATGGTGATGTGTCGCAGTAGTTTCTATGTTACAAGAGGTCAGTGTCAACCCCCTTTTTACAAGATAACAATGTCAGCTGCTTTTTACGATAGGTCATCATCAACACCCCATAAAATTTTTAAACCTTTATAAAGTTCTATCTTTATTTTCAAAGTTTACAAACTATATTTGTATTATATAGGTTTTAAATTATATACATATGTTATTGTAAGGTCTTTTGGTCTAAAGGGCTAGTTTGAGTGGTTTAGTGCTTTGAAGTTTGAGCTTCATGTAGAAGGTCTCAGGATTAATATCCTGAGCTGGCTGCCTCTATTGTGGACCCCATTCAATGTTCCTACCACGTCAGGCACCATAATCAGCACCAAAGGTTTAAAATATGTGCCATTCGTAAAATGTGGGAAGTGCCCTGGATATTCCACACAAGGTTTACCATGGAAAAAATATTATTGTAAGGTTTTAAATATAATCCATAAAACATGGAAATGGGTACAAGTTTCTGCAATGGTTACACCATGGAAACCTGACCCCCCACAAGTTTTGGAAACATGGAAACAAGATTTGAAAAATACAAAAAAATATAAATATTTCAGAAAATAGATATTTTAATAGCACATTATCTTGTAAATTGGATCAAATAATCAAGAAATTTAGTGTATTTAGGAATGATCTTAGACTTAATCCGTCCTTTTTTCTTGTTAATAGACATTTATGTACTTGCTGCAAATCCCCCATGCTTTGTAAGTAGCTTTGTGGCCTTGAAATGTGCCCTGTTTGCATTGAAATGTGTATTGTTTGGGCAAAAATGCACCAAAAACATAGGCCCATGTTTTGGGGTATTTTCTAAATCATGTAAAGGCCCCAAAATATTTCCAATGGTTTCAAAACACGTTTCCACATTTCTGACCCAAAAACAAGGTGAGGGTGTTAAATTTTAGTGCATGGTATACAGATTTGCAAACAAGAAACCCTGGAAAGCAGAAAAACTAATAATCTCCCAAAACTGCTTGTTTTGCTGGATCTGTATACACATTAGCTCACTAAAAAAGCACTAACAGCAAACGACGGAAATTTGCTGCACCAAAATTGCATACATTTTCTCTATTATCTGTAAAAGAAATTCTATACATAGCCACTCTAAAAAAACTAAATAAATAAAAACAAAGAAACAGCCCTCTTTATAAAGGAGTCTAGAAATGTACACTAAATTAAACCTTACTCCCACTGTTACCACTTACTTGAAACTCATACGTGGTCTCTGTAAGGAAGGCTATTTAGAGGATGCAGAGGAGCTCTTGAATAAATTGTTAGCCATGGGACTTGTCCCAAACATCAATATTTACAATCTCCTGATTTCTGGATACTGCAAGCAAGGAAAAATTGAGGAGGCATCAACTCTTCTCTTTGAAATGGAGAAGTGGAGTATTCTGCCAGAGGGTTTTATGTTTGAGTCATTGATTAAAGGGATTGCAAAATATGCAATATGGAGGCAGCTCTGACATTGTTTCATGAAATGGAAAGGAGAGGAATTGCAGCAAATCTCTTTTTCTACACCAACCTTATTAATGGGCTTTGCAGTAAAGGCAGGATGGAAGAAGCAAGTAAACTTGTAGAAGAATTGCTTGAGAGGGATTTACTTCTTGGCATCAATACTGACAGTAGATTATACTCTGAATATTTTAGAAGATTGAATTCTGTGGGAACTGATAATTTGCTTGTTGGGCCAGAGCTTGATATCTCGTTTGTTGATTTCATCAAAAGGCTTTACCATGAAGGAAAGATACAGGAAGCAACAACTATATTAAGGGAATTGGAATTAAAGAATCTAGGTTCTGGTATTTCAAGTTGTACTGTGCAACTTGATAGGTCATTCAATGATGATGACATTGATACAACTTCCATGCTGACAGCTAATACAGATGAAGAAATTCCAAAGGAGGTTTTGGCCACTCATGTCAGTTCACAGGATATGGAATCTATCATCAGGCTTTGTAAGG
Organism: Pseudotsuga menziesii; assembly: GCA_001517045.1. NCBI lineage: Eukaryota > Viridiplantae > Streptophyta > Pinopsida > Pinales > Pinaceae > Pseudotsuga > Pseudotsuga menziesii. The sequence continues at coordinate 46,007 of LPNX011146029.1, read as the reverse complement.
AAGGTAGAATGCAAGATGCATTGATGTTTTATGATGAAATGATTAAAAAGGGGCTAGTGCCAAACTTGCAGAGATGTTTTCAACTAACTCCCCACTTTCAATGCCTGAATAATTGGTTTCGGTAAAAGTAAGCCTTTTCCTAGTGTTTCAGGAAGAGTGTTCAAAATTCTCAGGATTAAATTTACTAAGATAAATGCACAAGGCAGAAAAGTAAGACCATACAGTGATGCTAAATGGATCTTTATATTAGAGAACATTAGAGAACATTTTCCTACCTATTTATGGCCCCATATTGCATAGTAGAATTCTTTACTAAGATAAATGCACAAGGCAGCAAAGTAAGACCATACAGTGATGCTAAATGGCTCTTTATATTGTGGGACTTTGTCTTTAATATTTCTATAAATCCTATTATTTTTCTGCTCCCTATATAAAAAACATGTATGTCTAAGCATTTTGTTTGGCATTCACATTTTACAAAACTATGTAAAACATGTTTCTGCCGAAGTTTTAGGACTACAAATTTGACTCCTGCTTTCATACCATACCTGGTTATGATATGGATTATCATTGCATATCGGAATTTCTGCTCCCTAAATAAAAAACATGTATGTCTAGGCATTTTGTTTGGCATTCACATTTTACAAAACTATGCAAAACATGTTTCTGCTGAAGTTTTAGGACTCCAAATTTGACTCCTGCTTTCATACCATACCTGGTTATAATATGGATTATCATTGCATATCTGAATTTCTACACATTTCCATTTGTAGAGATGGGTTTTACCCTAAATAAGTAACAGATAGCATCTTCTCTTTTCCCCGCTCATGGCACAGCCCTAATGTTTTCCCACAGCAACTGGACTTTTGATTTATTGAAAGTTCATATCTACTGATGGGTCATGATCCAAATTTGGGCCAGGAAAGTGTTTGTCATAGAGAGGTGGCTCACTTGTCAAGTCTAATACTATATATGGTTCATTACAAAGTCAAAAGTCTTATTCAAGATAGTCCTAGCAAGGGAAGTGCTAGATCTCTAGGCCTCATTAGGTCATCCTTGCCTCAGCTCAAGTATGGATTTCAGAAAGGATGAAATGTTTAATTGCTTTGTACTTCATCATGGTGAAGTACGGTATCTGGTTCTATAGTCTTGCCATGTTAATATATGCTCGTTCTTTGACGAGGCAATAGAATTTCCTGGGAACAATTTATCTTTTCCTCCAACAGTCGCCTTGCTTCCTCAGATTGACTTCACATTTTAAATGAATGTGCCTTGATCGGTACTTTAATGACTGGTATTTGAGATTTATTATTTAAATATCTAGTTTAGCCATATAATTATCTATATTATAGTTTTTTAATGGTTGAAAGAAGGGTGTATAATTCAGAAAATCATATGATAATTAGTATCATGTTCAGCTATTCTGCAACAATAGATGATAAAATTCTGACAAATTGGCATATGCATGTGCAACTGGATAAAAGATGCGTCCATCATTGAATTATTCACTTATAGAACGAATCATGATAATAGAATCAAAGAAGTGCCTCACTGCTACTCGCTGCTGATTTAGACCTCCATTTGCACTGACCAAAATATATCCTGTGCTGTTTTCTGGAGATGGAGATTCTATCAAAAAAACATGTAATAAATAACTAGAATGTCAAATTTTTGAGCCACATAAAGTTTACAATAAAAAAAAAAGAAAAAAATCAAAGAATAATATGAACAAAATACTGAACATAGTTCCAAAAAGCCCCTCTGCTGACTGACGAGCATATCCAAGCAGTAGAAATTGTTATCACAAGGCAGTCAAAACTGACAGTATACAACAAGGCTTCAGATGCCAGAAATTCAAATTCAATAAACCAAAGCTGAGAATCAAGAGGATACAATGTTACCTTGAAAGTTTATGTTGTGTTCATCTGCACAAGGCTTCCATGCAGACACCTGCAAAAAGCGTTCTTCCCATAACTCTTTTGGCTCAGGCTTGGACTCTCCCTAGAGTTAACAAAATTTTAGATTCCAAGTTAACTTGAACCCTACTTGTCTCTAATATATGTATACACATGTTTGAATACAAACGTAATACAATTTAAGCTGACCTCTGCAAGGGCATGAGCTGCTAAAGCTAAAAGTCTGTCGTACATTATTCTTGGAGGTATTTTCCCTTTTGCAAACTTGCTCCATCCCCCCTGCAAATTAAAATGAAAAAAAAGAAATTACGGCAGCCTTAAATATCCCACTTGACAGTCCTACATCTAGAAACAATGAACAATACAGTTTTCCTCCATGCAAAATAAATTAAGCTGCAACAGAGATGAAACAAGTCTGATAAAACATACTAGGTATTCTATAGAGCATCTACAACCCTAGCAGTGAGCACGAGTATCAGAAGTCAATATCATAATAGTTCATTTAGTTGTACAATATGCCATCTAATCGACCCAGGATTACAAATCTTCACGATACCCATATAATCAGTTATTTGACCAGATATTTAAGTTTTGAAATTATATCTCTTACAACTGAAAATTCAGCCTCTCAAACTGAAATATCCAGCAAGTTAATACATCCTTAAATTAAGTATCCAACCTTTATTGATTTAAATATTTTATTCAGACAGAGTTGCAACCAACAAGAATTCTCTGGTGAACATATCTTTGACTTAATTAGCCTGTAAAGGAGTGGGAGACTCTGTTATTCAACACAAAAGATCCAATATCACAAAACTTTTATATGTAGTCCTTCATAAATGGGACAGCTGAGAAAAAATGGAAACTACGTTTTGTGTACCAACTAAAATCATCATGTGGATGAGGTAACTGACGTAAATGCCAGATTTGACTCCTTCAATGAAGGACCAGAAAACAATTCAAACACCTTCCCTAAGAACGTATTGTGTGCATATGAAGCAAGGAATGCAGGAGTTGACCAGCAAGCAAAGACAAATATTGCAACGAAGTAGTGTTGAATAATATAGCTCAGACAGAAACTTCTGTACAGGCTCAGTGTGAACGTGCCGAATGTGGTTCGAGATAATTCTATTTTGGAATTCACTTTAGGAAAGAGTAAAAGGTCTTACATTGAGTCTAATAAAGTGTATTTACCACATTTTTTCTTTAAACTAGAATTAAGCTCAACTGTACATCTCACTCAGAGATTGGGGTTTTGGTAGATTAGGGTTTCAGTACAAGTATAAAAACAGGCCCAGATAGAGAATTTAGACAGTTTCTGTTGGGCAGGGACAACGACTGGAAGAAATAGATAGAGCATTGTGCATCAGCCGGGAGGAGCTATATATTGCAGTCATACATCATATCCGTGCATCTGTATGGATCTGTACACAAGGTCATACCATACTGTACAGAAGGCCATACATAATTGACTCTTTCATTTTAATAATTTTTTCTCCTAAAACTAAATTAAATTTTTACATACATAAGTTGGTTCTGAGTGTTATAAAGTTGAGTGTTCTAAGTGCCATAAAATTGAGAGCTGTAAAATTGATAGAATTCTGACTAAAAAGATGGAGATTGTGTACTTTATAGCATTTTTCATGGCGGATCATACCATGGTATTTGATGCAGCTGAGGAGAAACAAGGGGGATCTGATGAATTGGCCAGTGTTTGGCATGGTCCTGTTGTTGTTCTAGAATCTAAGTAACAGATACGAGTGAGAAACGGGCATACTGAACCGAAATTAAGAAACATTTAGAGTCAAATGCCCATGGGTAAGCAATTCTCTGTTCAAATTCGTGACATGCAGTCTCGAAAATTTAGAATACATTCTCAAAACCGAGTTCTGTAATTTCCCTACAGGATGGTAATTCATTTTTTTCTTCTTTGACGTCTTTGGAGACGGGCTATTGACTGTAGATGGCGAGCCTTGGAAGAGTCAAAGGAAGGTCGTGGCCATGGCTCTATCTAGCGGGAGTTCAAGAGGACAGAACATAAACCAAATACAAAACCTAATCCTGGAAAGACTCATTCCTATCCTCATTCCTATCCTCAAAGACTCGCGCAAGAATTTATCTCCAGTAGATATGCAAGATTTTATTTTTGTTTGAGCTTTAATAATGTGTGTTATCTGATATCTTGCAAGGACGACGAATTCCTGAGCCTGGGTCTTCCAGAGATACCATTTTCTGTTTGATCTGTTTGCCTCTTTTCTGGAAGCTAATGAAAATTTTCAACATGAGTTTCGAGAAAACACACAGCAGAGTCATGGGTACAATGCATGGATTTGCATCAAGAATGGTTAAACCTAAAAGGACATAGTTAGAAAATATGAGCAAAAAACTGATATTCTATCTACTTGGATCAGATTAGAGGCGAAAGAAGGGAGTTCTGCTTATGATAAATCGTTGGAGGACTTAGGCATCAGCATTATTCTAAGATTCAACATTAATCAACCATGTGCAAGCTGGGTTTGATAGTGTTTTTCAATAGGAAAAATAACAAGTACGACAACTAGAAGAGAGGGAAATCATGAGGGCTTTTCCAAACAAATACTGGGAAAAATAATCGGCATATCCTCTGCTTAGAATCCTGTAGCATGAACAACAACAGTTATTGGTAAGAAATACAATTTGTATAGTGATGCACACGCTGTAGAAACTTAAAAAAACTAGATCTAGAAAATTGCAAAAGCTGACCACCAGAAGATAAGGTTTGGATTCATGTTTTGGAAAGCACTGATCAACAGTTGGAAGGGTCTTTTGTTTAAAAGTGACAGAGCATCCAGCTTTGGAGGAGTATTATAGACATATTTATTCCATCCGAATCGCTTTGTGGTTAGGACCCCAACCGAGCAAACCCCTTCCCATTTCACCACAGCCAGTTTTGATTTTAAGGATGGGTCCATAAATACAACGAGGGCTAATGCCCCCTACCAGAATGAACAGAATAGCCCAGTCCTTGTGGAAGGAGTATTTACATAGTATAAATACTAGCACAATATAATAAGTGTAGAGTTTAAACGGATTTACATTGTACATTTACATTTACACAGTATTTACAGGGTTTAAATGGATTTAACATTTACACAGTATGATTGAAGTGTAATAAAAATCCCCTTACCCTGAATTCCAAATGATTCGATATGTGCACAATAAGCCTGTCCAGATCGAGCTTGGCATTTTCTTCTATAGCTGTCTTAATCATACGGTCGGACTCCATTGGAACTTTGTAAGAGGAGGGTGGATTCCACTGAAGCTGAGAAGAAGAAGTGACACCACCTGCAACATCAGGATTGTGAAGAAAGGGGGAATTTACAAGGTATAATTGAGGAAGCGACTTCTTTACAAAGCATGAGAAAAAAATTACCGCAGAAGCTTTTTTTTGCATTGTGGGGGAGAAAAGAATCCCTATTGTAGCCAATGGGAATCAAACCCTGGACTTGCTGGTGGTGGTGATGAGCATTATTTTACACATAGAGCATCATCTTAACAAATCAAAATCCCCAAAAACCCTTGTCGAGAAAATAATGGGAACTGCAAAATAGAGATTGTGAGGGTTCTGGGATTGTAAAGATTCAAACTTACCTAGTTATTGATGCTGAAGATTTTGTGTCACTCCACCAAATCCCTCCACCTCAGCGAGATATCTAAACTACTTGCCACAAGGAACTAGCCCGTTATGCATATGCTAGTTATTCGAGGCATTAGGGATAGGCTCTTTAGCTCGCTAGTTGCTAACACATGTTTATTGGTTCCAGACAAGTAAGAAGGTAAGTAAAAAAATAACAATTTGTAGTAACTCATAATGGGATGGTACTTTTATAGGTTATTTTAGATTTGGTTAGGTTAGATCAGTTCTAGTCTGTTGGGCTTGGTGGTCCTTTAGTTCTAGGTTTTTATTGACTGGCTCTAGCCCTTAGTGTAGGTTAGGTCTAGTGTTATGGGTGTTGTTGGACTTGTGGTATAGTTCTAGGTTTTTTATTCTCTGAAATGAAAATTCATAAACATATCTATAATTCGTCGTAATCGCAATTAGATTTAATCTTTAAGAGACATAAATATTCAGATTGAGAAGCTTAAAGACCAAAAATCACATAATTACACAACATTTTTTACTATAAGCATTCCAACAACCTTGAAAAATCAAATTTATTTGTAACCTAAAAACTAAAACCCAAATTAAAAACAAAAACTCAAACTCACGCCTGGCGATCTTATCTCAATAACATTATCTGTACATTTGATATCCTTTAGAATGGAAAAATTGAAGGGCCTCCTAACTTTATCATAAGTTTGTCGAAGTACATCTTGATATAAGCAATAAACACATTCGATACCTTTCCAAATTAAAATAACATTATCTATACATTCGATATCCTTCCAAACTAGAATAACATTGTCCAATCTATCTCTCATGAATCAAACCAATATATTTTTAGGAAGAATATGGTTATGGATCAAAACCAGGGCCTAAGATAGAATCTTGTAATAAGTATTGAGAAAGGGAATGGACTACTAATTCATAATTACCTTTAGCTCCCTACTTTTGAGATAAATCTAATAATTTGTCCATTTATTCCCACAACTAAAGAGCATTGGTGCAAGGATTAATGTTTCACATCCTTGATACACAAAGTAAATTAGGCCCAACATAGTCCAATGTAGCTTTCTAAAACTTAAAAGGGAATCCATGGACCCCTAAGGAATTATCATCCACAATTTTAGGAAGGGCCATGGATAGCTCATCCAATAGTAGGGATAGGTCAAAGGTTTTCCTTTTATCTTTTGATATATTGTATGGCACACCATCAAATTATTTACATGTATCCTTTTTCCTATCTATTGCCAATTCCCTAAGATTGAAAGGACTCAAATCTCTCTAATGGTTGTGAATTCCAATAGATGTTAAGTTCCAAATCCACTCCCAAACGTCCAACCTTTGATCCAATATTTATAAGTTTGAAACAAAATGAAAATAATGACAAATGATTAAGTTATTATTTTACTTCAAAGTTTAGAGCATTAGCACATTATTTGTATAATGATACCAAATCTAGACAAAATATTTACTATGAAAATGCTAATGTACATAGTGAGAAAATTTGCTCGCACTTATCCATAGTGATTCAAACACCTCTCTTATGGTTACAACTACTACAGTAAATGGGTTTCCATTGGGTAGGACATGAATTGATCTTTGGAATGCCTTGGATATATGCCCCAGACTATCCCAACTAGGAAATCATTGCTGTTCTTCGATGACAAATATTGGGGTTAGCCCCAAGCCTAGGCATGTGTATTTCCTTGATGACCTAAACATGGGCCTCTCAACCCCATAAAGATATGATATGGACCAATTCCTTCATACTGGACCATGGTGTGGTAAATATATTGTTGCAATTATGACCATAATTAGGGACAACTAATAAATAGTGTAATTTTAAATCAATTTAAAAAATTTATGATGTTATAATGTACTTTTTCTGTCAACATTAAAAAAAACATGTCAAAATTTTCACCTAATTATGGTAGTGATTAGAGACAGCTTGAAGATGCCTAGAGCCATTTTTTACCACTAACAAACTATTAACTAAGTGGTCATTTTTTTTTTATAAAAGGAAGTCTTAGTTTCATTAAGTTAACTAAAAATAAAATATTAATTCCATTAGTCTTAGTTTTATAAAAGGAAGTCTTAGTTTCATTAAGTTAACTAAGTTAAGTACGTTGGTGAAGTTTTTTTGAAAGTTTTATTCCACTTTAGAAAGTTTCAAAGTGGGAATGGAACGGAACGACGCAAAAAAAAAATGCAAAAATTTCAAAGTGGGAATGCAATGACACACACAAAAATGCTTTTCAATCATAGTAAGGTAAAATTCAATATATGATATAGAAAATTGTGGATCACGATTAATTACCACCTGCAAACAAATTAAATAACTAGTCTTTTACAGAAAAAATACCCAACATATAATATAATATCGAGAAAGTTTCTAATCAATAGAGGATTGTTTCTTAATCAACATAGATCTAGAGTAGATCTACAATGGTTGATTTTATTATTATATTTTTTACATTAGAATAATAATCCACTTTTTAATTTTCTTTTTTTTAAGATTACAAAACACATTTTTTGCATTTTAATTTAAAACATGCAAAGCAATGAAATACCTTTATTCAATAATGTCGACTTAGCCACACGACATGTGCAATACTTTTTATGTGAAATTCATTTCACGAGAAAACTAAGGGAAAACCACGAGCCACTTCCCTCATCCATGGAAGGTACCCAAGGTAAATTAGCAATGCCTAAGTTTTAAGCACCTTGCCCCAAGGAAATCGAAGAGAGTCAAACCCACAACCTCCCCAAATTTGAGGGAGATATCTCACATCTATGACCACTTGAATCCTAGGGACTTTAAATGTACCTTCATATGGAGGAAAACAGATCATCATCGTTATCATCGCCAACCCCTTTCCATGAGGCATGCATGGCACCATGCAATAGAATTGGTGTTTTCGTATTAAGAACCTGGAATGTTGAGTGAATTTATTGATTGACATTCAAATACTTTCAGCATAAAATAATTGTAATTTAAATAGTATGCCTACATATTGTTAAAGGATTTTTAAGCATTTTTTATGTTAATGATCATTTTCCTTTTCCGTCTAGACTTCAAATTATGTGTCCATATAATAATTGAAACCCAAATACCTTCTCAAGTGTAGGTAAATCATGAAGATCTTCAAAGTCATCAATTGGCGGCGCATGATGTTGATCATCGTCCATTCTAACATTAAATGCATCATTGATTAATGTATTTGCACCATCATCCTCAATTATGTTATCGTCATGATCATCATCTAATTCCATATCATCATTAACTTGATCATGATCAGTATTCGCATGACCTTCATATTGACGTTCCTCCTGCGCTAGTTGTTCCACAATTACCACATTCTCCATGTTCGGAACAACCCTAGGAGGCCCTTGCTTTATAATTACAATTAAAACATCAAACAAAGAACGTTGAGGCTATACTCCATGTTCTTGACCTTCCAAATTATCCATATAGAATATGTTGAGGCTATACTCCACATGCTATAGAGACTTTTAAGGCTTCCATGGACCACTACTCCAATTCTAAAATAGTTGGTTATCATTTCCCACTAGTGGATTAGCCAAACTTACAAATTTCTCCCATTATTCTCATACTTATATGGCACAAACAAAAGTAAGGAAAAGGCGGGAGTAATCTTTACACTTATTCTAGCAACATGAGCACCATGTAAGTCCTTGAATACCTTTGTGTTTTAGAGCTTCCCTTGAGAGGATTTCATTTATACTTCGAAATTTGAAAAAGTTGTCACATTTTCCTAACATTTGAGATCCCAATTTTTCCTCCATATCTTCAATTTTTGGATTTAAACAAGTTTCATAAGTGATATAAGATAAACTTGTTTCAAAAAATAAACTCCTATTGGAGAATCTCGCCTAAGAATATTTTCTTGTTCTTTAAAATGATTCAACCTCCATTGAACAATGTGCCCACATATGTTAGCATACTCCTCTTAGATATAAATGGGCCAATTAAGAGGGTCTTCACATTCTCTAAAGGGTCTTGTATTTAGTTTTTACTAGCCTGTGACCCCATTTTCCTCACAACTCTATCATTACCATTAGTTACTTTGCATATATAGCATTTTAATAATGGTGTAAATCTTTGGAAGGATGCACTAGCATACTCATGAAACTCAAACTCATTGCTACCCTTCCATTTCAACATTTCCTATAATTTATGGTTGTGCAGACTTCAACCTTTGTTTCATTTTCATTTATAAACTACAAGCATGACACATCTCATCCATACTAGGATTTAGACTACACCTCGTTTCTCTCAGTACGAAAACGACAAAAAAAAATAGTTTGTTCTTTCTATTACTCACGTTTTCTTTTTAGACACCCCACCCCACCTACTTTAGTTGTTGTTGGAAGCTATTACTAAAAGTATCAAATTCCTAAACCATATGTTGGCATTCTTACTACCTATTGGCATTCCTATTACTAAAAGTATCAAATTCCTAAACCATATGTTGGCATTCTTACTACCTATTGGCATTCCTATTACTAAAAGTATCAAATTACACCACAGGTTTCTTACTACCTATTGTTTCTGTTGGTTCTTTTTGGATCAATGTGTCAATTTTGACACATTCCTCATTTCCCTTAACTGACTTCTTGTCATTATCCAAGAATTTAGTATAAGATTTTTCATCTGCAAAAATCTTGTATGCATCATTTTGTCGAGTCACACCAGTTGCCACTAGCTCCACTAAAGCAGTTGCAGCCTCAACACATGCATACATAACTTCCTGAGCTCGGTGACGTCGTTTAGAGTGAGGTAGGGCAGCTTCATCACTCGGTAAGCTACTTCTCAAACAATATTTATCAGCAAGAAAGCAGATCATTTCAGAAACACTCCACTGCTTATGAGGATTGGTTATCAATTATTAATGTATCTCTACTCTAATAAACAAGATGATCAATTTAGTTTTGGAATGAATTTCTTTTAATCTGTGTTTGTTGTTCATATTTAAAAAACTTTGCAGGTATATTTGGGAGAGCAGTATGTCAACAATCACACTTTATCAGATGTTACCTTTTTAGTGGAAGTTGAGTGACGTTATGTAGTAACACATTTAATAAGTTTATTGTAAATGGCATATCATTAGATCTTTGAAAGGAGATAGCTACTCAAAGGAGTATGAATTGGTTTATATGGAAAAGTTAAGATAAAGCTTTCCAGAAATATTGAATGAGTTATTATAGAATGTTGTTTTAACTTTTTACTCTAACAAATGCAAACAATATGGTGCTTAAATGCAGGTAGGTGATTTTATGCCCACAGGATTGCACTTCTGGCATCTTCAGATGCATTTCATGCTATGTTTGATGGTGGCTACCGTATATGATTGCCATTTTGTTTTTGCATGGGATACAAGTGGTTATCTTAGATATGGCTTGTCTCTCATTTTTTTATTCCTATAAAATTCAAGTGATATAATTTGATGTTATTGTACACTACATTGTCTACCCTAGAATTTGATATTGAAGTGCACTGTGGCTTCAGTATCTATCTAAATTTTTATAATCAATTTTCAGTAGATAAATAATGATATCGGGAAATGGGTGGTGACTATAAATTCCCCCTATGTGCCTTAAAAGTGACCAAGTTCGATGGCTAACCAAACACTTTATTCGATACACATCAAGAAGTTGGAGGGCTTACAAACACGTCGAAACTAGGTATTGTATTTCTAGTTTCAAAGAAAGACATCATTATTTTGCTTGATTCAAATGCTAGGTTCATATTTCAAGGGAATTAGATTTATTTTGATTTAAAGCGGAATATAAATATTTTTCTAGGTTAAATAAGAGATTTAAGAAAACAAAGGAGGAATTTGCAGGGTTTTCGATAGATTTGTTGCGCAACTATTTTTTCCAATTGTATGACTATACTTACATATTGTAAGATTGTATGGACTATACATAATCCGTATCACATATCCAAATTTTCGGGGTGTTTTATCTATTGTCTTTGATGCCTCAGAAAGTGTCTCTATAATTTTTATTTTTAGGTTGAATTTATGGAGATTTGGGCAAATATAGCTTCCTTACACCACCTGGGTGATGATGTAGCACTTGACTACTTTGTTTCCAATTGCTCGGTTGCATTTGGTACTTGTTTTAACATCCCTTGTGGGCTCCTCCTTCCACATAGTTTGCATTCGGTGTGGTTGTGGTGAATTGGCATATGCATTTGATAACCCGACATGCTCTTTGTGATGAATGTACAAGAATTATCAATGGGAATGGAGTCAAAGGCTGAGTATCGATAAGAATGATCAATGATTGGCAGTGGAATCATTTAGGAATGGTTCCAGATATGAGAATTACAGTCCACTGACACAAAGCATTAGCTAGAATGAATTTTGTGTTGACTTTAGAGGAATGGGTGAAAACATTTGAACATGGATGAAATCAAAGCTTCCTATCAAAGGATGAATTATGAATCATATATTTTCATTCAAATACTGTAGACAACATATATAAATGGAAAAATTAGAAAGAAAACATTTACAAAGGAAAACACAGACCGAGAAATATTGGCACATGAATCTCTTCTTTGAAAAACTTTGTACTTCTGCATAGATAGTTTTATTAAGCTTAGTCAAACATTTCACTACAAATATTGTTTCTTTTTCTCAAACTCTGAACCTCCCGTACATTGCCAAACATGAAGAATATATGCAAAATGTTCTTCGTAATGAACCCTAACTGTGTATTAGCAAAAAACTAGTTTTTTTCTCACAAATGCCTAAATTTATGGAATTATGTTTTGCTTCTCCTCCCTATGAAACTTCATAGGTTTTAATCTATATTTTAATTTGTATAATGTATAAGTAAATAATATGTATATATATTTAATTATTTTAAATCACATAGCATATGAACTATATATATATATATATTAAATCTTTTAACATATGAACTATAGTAACATATTTATATTAATTATATATTATTATTATATTTACATATTCTACCATTATTAAGGTGAAAGAAGTTTATATATCATAAGGGTGTTTGTAAAATATGTACCTATTTTATAAATTCTATTAAGTATTATATTTATATTTCTTACAAGTATAGTATGGATGGACTATGAATGTATGTATTTTAACATAATTCCCTAAAATGAAGCATGTTTTGTTGGGAGAAAGAAAATGGGAACAATTTCAATATTATGTTTCCCTTGTGATTTGAATTTTGTACTTTGGTGGGGTGTTTTAGAATAATCTCACTTGTTATGCATGCTTTAATTGGTAAACATACCCCATATGCTTTAAATGATGACGATGATGAACTAGATGACAATGACAGTGATGATGTTTTTGATGACGATGATGATGGAAATGATCATGATCATGATCATCATTGTCATATTTGTCATAGTCATCATGATTATCACAATAGTCATCATCATTGACATAATCATCATCCATATCATCATCATCGCCATTGTCCTTGAGATCATCATCATCATGATTATTGGCATTTTCATCAGTTATTCATCATTACCTTTGGAATAAGAAATAACATCTACCCAAAATATGTGATTAGTGGAAAAGGGACATGTAGGACACACACGATTTATGCATGACAAATAACAAATTATTTTTTAAGATGATCAACATCATTATTCTCATTGTATTCATCATCATTGTCATTATCATCATCACCATCATCATCATTCATTTCATTGCCATAATAATCATCCGTGATTTCGTCATTGCCATTATCCTCATCCTCCTCCTCATCATCATCATCATAATCTTCATCATCATCATCATCATCATTGTCATCATTCTCCTCATTATCAACAACATTATCATCATCATCATAACCATCCTCAATATCATAATCATTATCCTCATTTTCACCTTCAACATCTAGGTGTAAAACTGGATGCAAAAGTGAATAAAAACATGGATGCAAAAAAGGATGCAAACATGGATGCAACAAAAGTAGGCACAAAAGTGAGTGCATAATGGGGTGCAACAAAAATGGATGCAAAAAGTGATGCAAAAGTGGATGCAAAAAAAGATGCAATCATGGAAGGAAAACATGATGAAAAAAATGGCGCAAAAGTGGATACAACCATGGATGTAAAATGGGATACAAAATTGGATGTGAAAGTGGATGCAACAAAAGTAGATGCAAAACTAGTCATAACACCCAACGAAAAACCTGATGCAAAAGTGGATGCAAAAATGGATGCATAAAGGGATGCAATAACTGATGTAAAATTGGATGCAAAAAAAGATGCAAATGTGGATGCAAAAGTTGAAGCAAAAATGTGTGTAAAAGTAAGCGCAAAAATGGGTGTGAATTGAGACGCAACAAAAGTGGATGCAAAAGTGGATGCAATAGTAGATGCAAAAAAAGACGTAAACATGGATGCAAAATAGGATGCAAAAAGGGATGAAAATGTGGGTGCGAAAGTGGACGAAAAAATGGATGCAAAAGTGGATGCAAAAATAGCTAAAACAAAACCAGATGCAAAACTAGACTCAAAACAAGATGTAAACTTTGATGCAAAACTTGGCACACAGAGGGATGCAAAAAAAGAAGCAGAAGTGGATACAAAAGTGGATGTAAAAAATGATGCAAAAGTGGATGAAAAAAAGGGCGTAAAAGTTGAGGCAAATATGGGCGTAAAAGGGGGCGCAACAAGAGTAGATGTACAAACTAGACACAAAATTAGGTGCAAAACTAGGCTCAAAACCTGATGCAAAACCTCGCGCATAACCAGTTGCAAAACCCGGTGCAAATTACGCCACAATTTGCACCATATTTAGAGAAAGGACGCAAAAAATGCCTAA
>LPNX011146029.1:17257-30629 GCA_001517045.1 Pseudotsuga menziesii | reverse complement strand
AATCGTCATTCACGAGTTACACATCCTTGTAAACAAAACAAGAGAATTATTCCTTACTCCTTTTCTGAGTAAATGAGCGTAACTTACATACACAGGCAGAATTATGTACTTCGATGTAGCAATGGTCATAATATTGGTGAAGCATACAATGTTAGTATGCAACAACATCATCAACAGTGAGCCCTTGTTTATAAAAACAATCGGGGTTCAACAATTGGCAACAAAAATTTCCTAACGGTTGGCTCCAACCGTTAATGTTCCTGGCCTATCCTGTCATGTTAGAATATCACATTATATAGCATTCATCAACTTATTTATCAATATCAAATCCATATCAGCTCTTAAGATGCCAATCTTAACATCACCCAAGCAACAACAATGTTCCCAAATTCTTAATGGTTTCATTCACAAGACTACCAACAAGATCATTTAATCTAGCGCTAGAATTCAATTCTAGGGTTCTTGCTAGAATCTAAAAATAGACATATGCTAGCAATAAAATGGTCTATTAGCATATCAATACCCAAAAATGAAAAATACCATCCATGGGCAAATCAAAACATAGGATAGTTCAAGATCAAAAACTCAAATCCAAGCAACAAGGAACCAATTCCAAAATGTTCACTAATAAGAGCATGACTCTAAGAATTCATTTTCTTAATTATGAAGCTGGTACTTGTAACTACCCATAAACATTTCAGTATGCACAACATCATTCACTAATATCCAAAACCTCCCTAGCAAGGTCAACATGGATCAAGGAGTACATTCGCCATTCTATTTAAGGATTTTCAATGCTCAATCCAGCCATGTTATGATTCATAAGGAGATACAGCTTGTCTTTTATATATATATTTTTTTTCATTTGTGACTTTACTGAACAAGCAATAGGTTTTAACATACAAAACTTCAAAACCTCTATTAATGAATTTATAACCACAAATCAAAACCGTTAACAACTTTCAAACATTCATTTTTCTACCGTTGTCAAGAAATGTGTTGACATTCTTTAAGCATTTAATATAATTTTAGGAAACAAAATTCGTAATTGATACCTGATTAAATTTGGAAGCCAAATAAATATTTTCAATCTTGATACTCAACCACAAGGTTAATGGATTACTCATATCACCAGTAATTCCAGAATTAAGGAAATAGGAGGCATTCCATTCATGACTCATGCATTAACCTTATCTAACCAAATACGTAACAAGTTCCCAGCCCATGCCCATACACACAACAATTAGATCTCGACAGAATTCAATTTATAAACAGATCTATCTTTGCAAACTCATACCACCACGAGATCGGAATTCCCATACATGAGATCTATACATGCAGCCATATACAAGCATCAGGTCTAAGAGGATTAATTTCCTATGATTAGAGCTATCTTTTTCAATTTCATACAACAATGGAAATATGGATCTCATACATCTAATATATATCTAGAATGCATACAATCATTAGATCTAGGCATGCAGACATTTTTAGAGGCATCGGACCTAACATGATTCATTTTATACAATCAGATCCGTTTTTGCTAGTGTATTTAATCCATGGAAATCTAAATCTCACATCCAATCGATACTCTAATGTACGCTGGAGTTCATGCAGACATCACAGAAAAATAATCATAACCATATCCATATTTAAAAGACCTGGATGCATAAGGAAAATGAAACAAACTCACAGAATATACTCATATATAAAACTATGAGTCTCCAATTCCCATATTACTATTTTAATAGAACTACTATAGTACTCTCGTCGACCATGAGTTTGACCAAGAAGAATTTCTAAACCTCAGTAAATTTTATTGGTGCAACTCAAAATAGAGACGAAGCATTCGTCTTAGCTATTTGTAAACATATTCGTAAGTGAGCAAAAGAATAACCTGATACCTGTGTACTTACATGCTCGGGTCTCACATTGAGCTGACAAGGTATTGGGTCATCTTTGTTGTGATTTTTGGGCTGATGTTCCAGCCTCCCCTACACAACTCCAATGTCAGTAGACATGTAGTTCCAAATTAAAACATGTAGGATCGTTTTGAGCCCAATTAGGCCCAAGTGTTTCAACTGTGGCTCTGATACCATATGTAACGTACCTCTTAAACCTCGATGCCATCATGAGTGAAAGGAAAGGAAAGACAATTTTTTTTTCTTTTTGTTTTCAACATTACTTTAAAATGATTCAACCATGTTGGTGTCAACTTTACATGGCTATTTAAAATCGATATCGTCAAGACTATACGCATAGCAAGACAAGCGTTTGACAATTACAACCATATTTTCATCAAAGCAAAACATGCAAATTTTCATCCAATTTTACTAGGCTCTCTTGATCACATAAACCCAACATATTTATTATGATTTTGTAATTCCCCAAAGGCCAAATATGGAGATGTAGCATTTAGCTCTCATTAGATAACACGTTCCCATGCTCTTTTAACCTTACTTAACTTGAGTAAGAAAACATTTGCGTACCACATTTTCTGCAACATAAAGGGAATCTAAGTAAATTAAATTCCAGTATCCATTATGTTATTAACGGAGCCAACCAAACTTTATAAGGATAGGTCATGACGCAGACGGATAACATCATTGTTTAATGTCTTTCATTACAGCATATAGAATACTTATTTAATGCAGAAATATGTAGAGACCCACATTATCATAAAACACAAATACCTCCAAAACACAGCCACATCTCAGCAAGATAAAGTAGCACATAAGAACAGAAGTTATCATGACAAATACCTCCAAAACACAGCCACATCTCAGCAATATAAGGTAGCACATAAAAACAGAATTTACCATGACAAAGTTGCAACACAATATTACAGGTACACAAAACAACACCGCTAAAGTAAACATTCTCACACAGGACACCAAAACAACACATGTACATGGTTCACCCCAAACTCGGGGTTACGTCCACCAAACGGTTTAGATTTTATTAAGTCGTTCAACAAGGTTTACAAAACAGCAGTTGTGATACTGCATCCTTCCATGAAAATCCTTCTCTGTTGTAATAAATGACAATCATTTGACTCACTCAAAACTTTCTTCCCGAACAGCAATATTTCAAAACCCAAACTCTAAATAGAATTGGGTTGGGGTTTAAGAGAAAACGTGGTTTTACATAAATGAGCACTAACAGAACTGTTTTAGAGATCATCTGCCAGGAAACTATTCCTTTAGCTGACATTTTCAACCCTTCATCTCTTGAGTCTAGTTAATTCAGAAATATTAATTTGTTTTCCAGTTCATTGTTATCTTTCTTAACATTCAGACTAATCATCTGTCCCCTAAATTCTTGACAAGCAAAAACTGCTCAACTATATTCAACAATGTTATTTTGTTTTGTCTTTAGAAACCCATAGCATCAAGGGATTCACCCCAATTGACTACTTAGAGTTTTTCCAGAGTCTGTGCTCTAGTGCAGGTGAAGGTTAATTTCTAGGAATGATTACAACAAGTAATTGCTCACATTATAAGACACAATTTCCATGTGCAGATACAGAGTTCTAAAAAGGGTCTACCAATAGTTATAGATACGATCACTTAGGATGGTATTTCCATATCGTATCAGATAGATTCCAGAAAACTTACTCGGTCACTATTTACAGTCCCTGATCTGCAAACTAAAAGAACGGGTGGTCTATGCCATCGCGCAGGGGAAAACGCCAATCTGCCATCATTTCTTTCCGGTGAAAGCGTAAGGATTAATTTCTTGAACCCCAACAGTGGAGAAGGGGAAAGATATTAAAGGAAAATGCAAACACCCAAAAGCAAACACCGGTAATGGCTCTCATCCACAAGTATGTGAATATACACTGAGACCACATGCAGGATAAAAATCACAACATACACAGGATAAAATTACAAAATCATGCCCATGTCGTTTTCAGATGAAGATTACGGTACATGTGCATAATATTTCAGAATTTAATTTTGGGACTGTAGGCATACACGCTAAATCAAAATCTGGATGAAGGCGCAACTACGAGTGGACTGTTGTGGGTTTTCAGGGTAACACGAATTTGGGTGGTTTAGCGACGCTACTCAAGGCAACAAGAGTCTAGTTTTTACCACCAGCGCGTCGCTTCTCGGCCCATAATATGACTAAATCAAGCATTAAAGAGCCGGTCTTCATTACTAGACATCTGGGGCCCGGGCCAATACAATATAGATCTAATTCTCAACTTTAGAAAACATAATCACATACAGAATCAAAACATGAAACAAGCATTTCTAAATGGATCCAGTTTTCTTAAAAGAACCATAACATGGCGATTTCCCATCCAACACAGTGTTAGATGACAGCATTCATGAAAGTTTGCATTTCAGGTTGGGTCATACCTTTTGCACGAGGAAAACCCAAGCAAAATCGACAGGTGAACCTGATTTCAAAAACAAACACGTTCCTTTCCATAACAACCTTCCTCCTATTCGGAAGCCTTCCCTTTTCATCTTCCCTCGTAAGTCACACCTCAGAGAACTTTTAGTACAGCTCTGAAATTGATGCCCTCAATGGGCACAGCGATCTTCCTCCTCTGGAGCGTAGAGATCACCCTTTTTTTTATGCAATAGTAGTTCCCTCTATGCCATTGCAGTGAGGTTTTCTCTACATGCATTCGCAGTGCTCTCTATGCCGTCATAGTGATGTTTCTCTCTACATGCAAACACAGTACTCCCTATGCCATCGTAGTGATCTTTTATTTATATGCATAGACCCCTTTTTTTTCCCTAAAACGTAGAGCTCTCCATAACATTACAGAGCTAAGATCCACTCTCAATAAAATCGCAGAGCTGGGATCTATTCTCCCAAAAATGGCAGAAATCGAAATAAGAAATAGCTAAGATCCAAACACTTAGACCGTAAGGAGCATCTTTCCTCTAAAAAACCCGGAACTCCCCCCTTAGCAGGTTTAGATATTCTCTTAAGAAGCCATACCCCCCCAGAAAATCACGCCCCCCGATAATTAAAAGCACTCCCCCTCCATCAGTAACGGCTCTTACTTGCCTCTAATATCTCTTACAGAAAATCCCTTGAAAACAGTTGTGCGGTAGATTTCGAGGAGGTCAACATGGAGAAAGATCCATAACATTACTACAATGGTGGTATACTATGCAAATATTCAAAGGATAACAACGAGGATATGTGTGACTCTTACACATTTCCTTTCTTTTTTTCTTTTTACTTTTTTCAAAATAATCAGAGAATAAGTTGTTGTTTCCTTTGGCTAATAAAAGCGATTGGAGGAAACACTTGCTTTTTCCGTAAATGTGCAGGCTTTTCTCAAACTTGTCTTTATATAGGATAGAAATTGCCTCGGCAATGTATCTCTACAATAGTCAATAGGACTATTATCTTCCGAGGGTAAGGATTTTCCTTTATTACAACAAGGACTCTCTAAGCATCTATATATATGTAGAGTATAGCATGTACCTATAAGTATGAAAGTAAATCACTCTCTTGATCGAATTAATTATGTCTTCTTTTAGAATTTATTCAGATAGTTAATCCTTTACAATATTTTAATTTCTAATTAATCTAATATGACTATAATATATATATATATATATATATATATAATCAAATAAGGTTTAAGCTTCTTTAGCATAGGTTCTAGGGGACTTCTTGGTATTTGCTGCCTTGAGGCGTAATAGGTAAAGTTATCTTAAAACGCTCAAAATGTGAGTTAGTCAACTTAGGAATTACCTCAACCTAAGGTGATGCCTAGGAGCTTAAGTATAGTCTTCTTTCAATTTTCACGGTTCACTCACCATTTTAGCCTTGCCCCATAGTGAATTTAGTTTCTTGTTGCTTAAGTTCGTCCCTATCTTAGTCTCCCAAGTCTTTCACTTAGGAAATTATTTTAACATATAGGGTTCTGCTGGTGGGGCCTTGGCCTTGAGCTCCTCACCAGAGAACGAGTACAATATACAAATCATAAATTACAACATATCCAAAATTTTATAGAGCATTTAGGGGTTTACAAGAGGGACATTACAGTGATGGTGATGATGAGGATGATGAGGATGAGGGTGATGGTGATGATGAGGATGATGAGGAGGAGGGCGATGATGATGATGAGGATGAGGGTGATGAGGATGAGGGTGATGAGGATGAGGATGAGGATTATGATGATGATGATGATGAGGATGATGATGAGGATGATGATTATGATGATGATGATGATGAGGATGAGGATGCTGATGATGTTGAGGATGAGGCTGTTGATGACGATGATGACCATGATGATGATGATGATGACAATGATGATGATGATGATGATGATGATGACCATGATGATGATGATGAGGATGAGGGTGATGAACGATGATGATTATGAGGGTGATGAGGATGAGGATGATGAGGGTGATGAATGTGATGATGATGACCATGATGACGATGACCATGATGACCATGATGACCATGATGATGATGATGACCATGATGATGATGAACATGATGATGATGATGGTGATGACCATGATGATGATGATGATGACAATGATGATGATGTTGAGGATGAGGGTGTCGATGAAGATGATGACCATGATGATGATTACAATGATGCATCTGATGATGATGAGGGTGATGAACGTGATGATGATGAGGATGATGATTATGATGATGATGATGAGGAGGATGTTGATAATGTTGAGGATGAGGTTGTCGATGAAGATGATCTGACCATGATGATGATGATGACAATGATGATGATGATGATGACAATGATGATGATGATGACCATGATGATTGCAATGATGATGATGATGATGACAATGATGATGATGTTGAGGATGAGGGTGTCAATGATGATGATGATGATGATGATGATGATGATGACCATGATGATGATGGTGACAATGATGATGATGTTGAGGATGAGGGTGGTAATGAAGATGATGACCATGATGATGATGATGATGATGATGATGACCATGATAATGATGATGACAATGATGATGATGTTGAGGATGAGGGTGTCAATGAAGATGACGACCATTATGATGATGACAATGATACATCTGATGATGACCATGATGATGATGATGATGATGAGGGTGATGAACGATGATGATGATGAGGATGATGATTATGATGATGATGATGATGATGAGGGTGATGAACGATGATGATGATGAGGATGATGATTATGATGATGATGATGATGAGGAAGCTGATGATGTTGAGGATGAGGCTGTCGATGAAGATGATCTCACCATGATGATGATGATGATGATGATCATGACCATGATGATGATGAGGAGGATGAGGGTGATGAAAGATGATGATGATGATGAGGATGAGGGTGATGAACAATGATGATGAGGATTGAGGTTGATGATGATGAGGATGAGGCTGATGACAAAGATGATGATGAGGATGATGGTGATGAACGTGATGATGATGAGGATGATGATTATGATGATGATGATGATGAGGATGATGATGATGTAGAGGATGAGGCTGTCGATGAAGATGATCTGACCATGATGATGATGATGATGATGATGATGATGATGACCATGATGATGGTGATGATGATGTTGAGGGTGATGAACGATGATGAGGATGATGATTATGATGATGATGATGATGAGGATGCTAATGATGTTGGGGATGAGGCTCTCGATGAAGATGATCTGACCATGATGATGATGATGACCATGATAATGATGATGATGATGATGTGACCATGATGATGATGATGAGGATGAGGGTGATGAACGATGATGATGATGATGAGGATGAGGGTGATGAACAATGATGATGAGGATCGAGGTTGATGATGATGAGGATGAGGGTGATGAACAATGATGATGAGGATCGAGGTTGATGATGATGAGGATGAGGGTGATGATGAAGATGCTGATGAGGATGATGGTGATGAACGTGATGATGATGAGGATGATGATTATGATGATGATGAGGAGGAGGATGATGATGATGTTGAGGATGAGGCTGTCAATGAATATGATCCGACCATGATGATGATGATGACCATGATGATGATGATGATGATGATGATGATGACCATGATGATGATGATGAGGATGAGGGTGATGAACAATGATGATGATGATGAGGATGAGGTTGATGAACAATGATGATGAGGATCGAGGTTGATGATGAGGATGAGGGTGATGATGAAGA
The DNA here is from genome assembly GCA_001517045.1 of Pseudotsuga menziesii. NCBI lineage: Eukaryota > Viridiplantae > Streptophyta > Pinopsida > Pinales > Pinaceae > Pseudotsuga > Pseudotsuga menziesii. Next base: position 22,454 of record LPNX011146029.1, on the reverse strand, counting down.
TGATGATGAGAATGATGGTGATGAACGTGATGATGATGAGGATGATGATTATGATGATGAGGATGATGAGGATGATGATGATGTTGAGGATGAGGCTGTCGATGAAGATGATCTAACCATGATGATGATGATGATGATGATGATGATGACCATGATGATGATGATGATGATGACGAGGGTGATGAACGATGATGAGGATGAGGATGATGATTATGATGATGATGAGGAGGAGGAGGAGGATGCTAATGATGTTGAGGATGAGGCCGTTGATGAAGATGATCCGACCATGATGATGATGATGATGATGATGATGACCATGATGATGATGATGAGGATGAGGGTGATGAACTATGATGATGATGATGAGGATGAGGGTGATGAAGAATGATGATGAGGATCGAGGTTGATGATGATGAGGATGAGGGTGATGATGAAGATCATGATGAGGATGATGGTGATGAACGTGATGATGATGACGATGATGATTATGATGATGATGATGATGAGGATGATGATGATGTTGAGGATGAGGTTGTCGATGAATATGATCTTACCATGATGATGATGATGATGATGATGATGACCATGATGATGATGATGAGGATGAGGGTGATGAACGATGATGATGATGCGGATGACGATGATGAGGATGATGATTATGATGATGATGATGAGGAGGATGCTGATGATGTTCAGGATGAGGCTGTCGATGAAGATGATCTGACCATGATGATGATGATGACCATGATGATGATGATGATGATGATGACCATGATGATGATGATGATGATGATGACCATGATGATGATGATGAGGATGAGGGTGATGAACGATGATGATGATGAGGAGGATGAGGGTGATGAACAATGATGATGAGGATCGAGGTTGATGATGATGAGGATGAGGGTGATGATGAAGATGATGTTGAGGATGATGGTGATGATGAGGAGGATGATCAGTATGATGATGAGGAGGAGGAGGAGGGTGATGAGGAGGAGGAGGAGGATGGTGATGATGACCATGATGAAGCTGATGAGGATGAGGGTGATGACGATGATGATGATGATGAGGATGAGGATGATGATGATGATGATGATGATGATGAGGATGAGGATGAGGATGAGGATGAGGGTGAGGGTGATGATGACCATGACCATGATGATGATGATGATGATGATGATGATGATGATGATGATGATGATGATGATGATGATGATGAGGGTGATGAACGTGATGATGAGGATGGTGAGGATTATGATGATGATGAGGAGGAGGATGTTGATGATGTTGAAGATGAGGGTGTCGATGAAGATGATGACGATGATGATGATGGCAATGATGATGATGAGGAGGAGGAGGAGGAGGAGGAGAAGGATGAGGGTGATGAACGTGATGATGATGAGGATGAGGATTATGATGATGATGAGGATGAGGATGCTGATGATGTAGAGGATGAAAATGATGATGATGATGACCATGATGATGATGACAATGATGATGATGATGATGATGATGATGATCATGACGATGATGATGAGGATGAGGGTGATGAACGATGATGATGAGGATCGAGGTTGATGATGATGAGGATGAGGGTGATGATGATGAGGAGGATGAGGGTGATGATGAAGATGATGATGAGGTTGATGGTGATGATGAGGAGGATGATGAATATGATGATGATGATGAGGATGAGGTTGTCGATGAATATGATGATGATGGTGGGGATGAGGGTGATGAACAATGCTGATGAGGGTGATGATGAGGATGAGGATGAGGGTGACGATGAAGATGATGATGAGGATGATGGTGATGATGAGGAGGATGATGAGTATGATGATGATGATAAGGGTGATGATGAGGACAATGATGATGATGGTGATGAGGATGAGGGTGATGATGATGATGATGATGATGACCATGATGATCATGATTAGGATGAGGATGATGATGATGATGATGAGGATGAGGGTGATGATGATGATGAGGTTGACGATGATGATGATGAGGATGAGGATGAGGATGAGGATGATGATGATGATGACCATGATGAAGTTGATGAGGATGAGGGTGATGCTGATGATGATGACGAGGAGGATGAGGATGATGATGAGGAGGAGGATGAAGATGAGGGCGCGATGACATCTGATGATGATGATGATGACGATGATGACCATGACGATGCTGATGAGGTTGAGGGCGCTAATGATGATGATGAAGATGAGTATGAGGGTGATGATGATGATGATGAAGCTGATGAGGGTGATGGTGATGACGATGATGATGAAAAATGATGATGATGATGAGGAGGAGGAGGAGGATGACTATATGGTGATGATGATGAAGATGAGGATGAGGGTGATGATGATGATGATGAGGATGAGGGTGGTGATGATGATGAGGATGAGGGTGGTGAACAATGATGTGTTAGGACAAAACCAAATTAGTTTAAATTTACCTATATAGCACCATTAGAATTTACCTAGTTCAATTATGCTAGCAACATTAAAGAACTTCCATGAAGTAATCTATAGCAGTAACCCACCACCCATACAACTTCAAAGTAGCTAGTGACATTGTACCGCCACCCATACAACTTCAAAGTAGCTAGTGACATTGTGAATCTAGAAGCCATACCACATAAATTAGGTATAAATGTAATTCTATGTATCGCATATGCGATATAACGCACATGCGATATAGCTTATCCATATCGCATATGCGTTATATCACATATGCGTTATTGGAAAATTTAAATAATTGGCGGGATTAAGGTTTGGCATTAGGTTTGGAAGCAGCTTCAGAATACCAAACCTATTGGCTAGGACAAATCAACCAAGGCTATTGCTTGTCTTTTAGAACTCTATCAATATGCTCATATTAGATCCCATGTTTTGATATGACATACACAATATTTTTTTATGAAAATGTACGATATTGTAGATTACGAAATGATGATTCCGAATATATAATTTTTTCCTTCAAAACTACGTTTTATTTATTTATAATTATTTTTCTAAATGACACACGTTAGTTTTTGAAAATACATACATCGATTGTTTGTTATATAACTTTTGATTTCCATCACCATTTCCCATAAAAACTATATGGTGCACTAGAAGAGATCACGCTCTGTGATATTATATTAAGAAATCAAGGATTTCATCAATTTTTGCCCCTAAAGTGGTGCACCCACACATAAGGTTTTAATTTCAAGCTTTTCTGATTTCAATAATTAATAATAAAAAAAATAATTCATGAAAAATTCTGAATAAATAGTGTTTCACTAGGCCCATATGTCCTTTATATGTATACAAGATTTTATCCCAAATGGACATCATTTACCTCATATATTGTTGCACCCGCACAAACATATATGTTAAGATGTGCTGAAATTTTGAAAACCCACTTTCACGGAAACTAATTTTATAATCATTTGTACACATTTTCTCTGCACAAATGCTATATATTATGAAAGTTGATTCAATTATCTATCTTTTCTCTTTTTACTTCATCTTCAAATAAGTTAGGGAAGTACCCCTAATTGTCACCTAAAATCAGAGTTTTCCATTTATTCCAGTATTATGTGGCATCTAAAGTGTCCTTAAAGGAGTCCATGATTGTGCATCAGCGCATGCCCATGTTCCAAGACAACACCCTTGAACCTTATTTCGAGCAAAAATCAAAACAACGGATGGTGTGGAGCATAAGACCCATTTTCATATTTAAAATAGTTAAAATTCATTTCCTTTGTAAGAAGGATTTTTTTAGATAAATCTAGTGTAGCTAGCCTTGGCATAAAACTAGGTTTGAGCCCTGCGTTTTGGAACTCAAAAGGTAAGAGATCGATTATCTAGTCGGTTACCTTTGTAGTGCAGTTATTACTGCATCAATATAGTGAGCGGGTGCTAATTATTAGAGGAACCAAAAATATATCATGATTCTTGGGTAAGAATCTAATTAACAGAACTCCTTTACATTCAAAGGTAGGGTCGTGGATAGATTGACTTACTCAAGTATAAACCCAGCATCGTGTCTAGAACAAGACCTGGATGTACAAAATCAAACAAGTTGTGTCTGAAAGTATTCGAATTCTTGAGTAAGGGGAGGTCCGATGAGAGAATTTATTTTGGATTGACCACTTAACCCTCCAAGTCTATCAAACATACATGCACCTTTTATTCTTATATTTCCTAATAATATTTTTGTTGTGTAGGTATATTGAGGTCCTTTAATCCCTAAATTTTTTCAAAAACGTATACGGAGCCATTTCCCATAATATGATTTATAGTATTCATTTGATTAAAATGATACTTATCCATTTCTTATGGGTAGGTTATTTCGAATGTCATATAATGACATGCTTGAGATCAACCGTTAACTAAATATACCTATAGATTTTTAGGTAGGACACCTAATTAATTCAATAAAGTGAGCGTATAGTGTTAATTATCCCTTACGATGCCCACGACACAATACACAACGGATCCTTTTTGCAATACCAAAAATTGTGATTTATGGAACATATTCTAACATTAATCCTTGCATCAATAATGTAATTCACTCATAGATAATTCATATTTTCTCATCATTTTCAATTAGAATGTTCAAAATTCCCATTCCTCTAGTCCTTTTAGGGATTTTTTGCCTACTCGGGTCTTACATTCAAGAGCTTGATTACTTAGAACATTAACACATTTTTCATTCATTATAACATGGAGATGAAAATATTCCCCAACACCCTTATTGATCATCAAACTCTCCTTGGAGTTCTTTTGTAAATTCTTGTGTGGACTTATGGGCTATATCTGAGGTTACTCTCCCTTTTGACAGCTAGTCAAAAGTTTTCTCCTCGGTGACATCAAACAGCATCATGTCTTCCAGATATCTGGCTTTGCCTGGGTATTAATATTGATATCATAACTCTTATATTCTTTCCCCTCAAGCCACCTCACTTGAGTTCGGGAATTCCTTCCTACCCAAAAGTAAGGTAGAGTTAGATCATCAATTTTTCTTGCCATATCATATGCCTAACACCAATGTAATGTCCCTCTTAGCCCTTGGTGCCAGTGAGTGCGGAAACCAGGTAAAAAAAACTTTATTTCTTCATTACTATAAAAGGGTTCAACCTGTTAGGCAAAATTTTACAAAAGACTTCATGTCTAATATGTCAGAACCATGTGCATGAAACATAAAA